>PVHP010009063.1:0-51388 GCA_004024765.1 Zapus hudsonius
AGAGAAAGAAGAGAGAAAGAGGGGGGAGGGAGAAGGAACTAGAAAGAACCAGATGTTTCTGTAGATTCTGGGCTCCTAGTTTCCACATGTTCCCTGGGAGCCTGGGCTGGGATAGAAGAGGGCAGTTCTCTGGGTGGGGTTGAATTTCCCTCCCTCCCTTAGGTGGTGGCCGTGGTGATGGATGTATTCACTGACATGGAGCTCCTGTGTGACCTCATGGAGGCCTCGAGCCGACGCGGTGTCCCCGTCTACCTCCTCCTGGCCCAGGAGCACCTGAAGCACTTCTTGGAGATGTGCTACAAGATGGACCTCAATGGGGGGCACCTGGCGGTCAGTGTGGGCCAAGGCTTGCAAACAGGTGGGGTTGGGGAGTCAGGAGGGCCAAAGAACCAGCTGGTGGTCAGTGAGCAATGGGGGAGTCAGCGGGGTTCCCTTAGCTGTCTGAGCATAGACATGGTTTGAGCCCCACTGTCTCGGGGTCATCCCCCAATCTCCCTCTCTCCTTGGCTCAGAACATGCGTGTGAGGAGCACATGTGGGGACACGTACTGCAGCAAGGCAGGTCGCCGCTTCACTGGGCAGGCCCTGGAGAAGTTCATCATCATCGACTGTGAGCAGGTGGTGGCAGGCAGCTACAGGTGAGCCTGCAAGCAGAAGAGGAGCCCGGGGCTGGGGCAGGGGCCTGTGAGGGTGCTTCAGATCCGCCCACTTTGATTGTCTCCATTCATCCCTTCCAACTTGTTCTGAGCATCTTTTGTGAGCTCGGCACTGTTCAGGGGAAGGGCTGGTGTGGGAACAGGACTCTTCTGGAATGATTAATCATTGGCATAGAAAGTAATTATTGCACACAGGAAACGGAGGGACTTTGGGTCATTTCTGGGCATGCTCCCTCGGTTATGACTCCTGCTGAGCTCTGGACTCCTGACCCTGATCCTCTGCCCCCAGCTTCACCTGGCTTTGTAGTCAGGCCCACACGAGCATGGTGCTGCAGCTGAGGGGCCGCATAGTGGAAGACTTTGACAGGGAGTTCCGCTGTCTGTATGCCGAGTCCCAGCCTGTGGAGGGCTTCTGTGGCAGTGAGGATCCACTGTCCCCCCAGGTACCACGTCCTCCCCCGGTGGCGCTGCCCTTTGGGCCTGGCATCCCAAGTGCCACCTGCTCCTCTCGCTCCAGTGCCAGCCTCAGCAGCATCAAGCGCTCACCTCTCCTGGGCCGTTCTTCCTACCTGGCTCTACCAGGAGGTGATGTCTGCAGTGACAAGGGTCTAGGGTCCTCATCCCCAGGCCCTGCCCGCCGTGAAGCTGGTGGCCAGCCCTCTCTGTATCGCCAGCTTTCAGACCCTAATCATGGCTCCCCTCCTGGGCCCTACAGGGCTAACTTGAGCAAGCTGGGGGCATCTCCATGGTCCCAGTCCTCTCCTGCCCTCAACCACAGTGGTACTAGTCCCTTGACCCTGGCAGTGGGGTCACCTTTGCTCCCATGCCCCCGCCCCCTCCTTCACTTCTCCCGGGTGATCCCAGGCCTCGCCCGGCTCCCAGAAAATGGGATACCAGGAAGCCTGGAGCCCAGCCCTTCACGAGGTCGCTGGGTACCTGGCCCGGCCCTGGAGACAGTAGAGGAGAAGAAGGCATCACTGAGTCAGAGCCATGGTCAGCTGGACCTCCTTGTTCCCTTCCCTAAAACCCGAGAAGCAGGAGGCCCTGACTCTGGGCTTCCCTCCAACTCAGGCTCTCTTCAGCCTAGTGAGCAGGCCCCAGATGACAGGAGGTTGTCCCTGAGTCAGAGCTTCAGCCAGTTGGATCTCCTGACTCGAGGCCAGGGTGCTGGGGGTGCCCCTGAGTCAGGTTCCCTCAGACTTGGTGATCCAGGCCCAGAGGACAGGAAACTGTCCCAAAATTATAACCATGGCCAACTGGACCTCCTGGCACAATACCCCAAGACCCAAGGCTCTAAAATGCCTCCTGAAGCCAACTCCTCAGCCAGGTCTGGCAAGCAGGGTCTAGAAGAACGACGACAGACCCTAGGCCACAGCCAGCTGGACCTCATCACCAAGTTTGGCCCATTCAGGAGTGAGGGGCCTGGGCCCAATTGTCTCCCGGGTCCAAGCCCTGTTCGCATGGCTGGAGTGGGCTCAGGGGACGAGAAGCGGCTGACTCTGGGCCACAGCAAGCTGGACCTCATCACTAAGTACCATCAAATGCCTGGTACCAAACAGGGACCTGATCCTGCCCTTCTGGGAGCCCCCACGGGTGGGCATCACAATGGTAGCAGCAATGACCCGTATGCACCTGAAAAACGGTTGACCTTGGGCCACAGCAAACTGGACCTCATCACTAAGTACAACAAGTCAAAGTTCAAGCTGCTCCGAAGTCGCTTTGAGTCTTAGCCCTGTTCCTGGCGGTGACAGACCCTTCCTCTGTCCAGAGGCCAGAGACTTGCTCAGGTCACATTTCGGCTGGCTTAAGGAATATGACAATGGTGATATAAGCAGACAGGAGACACCTAGAAGCCCAAGTCAGACACTCAGAGTTCACACACACACACACACACACACACACACACACACACACACACACGAAGAATGCAACCTAGGGTTATCAAGTGTTTACTGTGTGACTGTGTGTCAGCATGGGGAGCACGGCCACACCAATTATTCCTCTTGTTCTTAATCTTCAAAAGATGGACCTCGTGTTGTCATACAGTTATAATAAGTATTATTCCCCCCTCCTTTTTTTTGAGACAGTGTCTCACTGTAGCCCAGATGACTTGGAACTCACTCTGTAGCTAGCTTTGAACTCACAAAGACCCTCCTACCTCCACCTTCTGAATAGGCATGGGCTACCATGCCCAGTGTCTTCTCCCACCATTTTTATTTTTCAAGGCAGGGTCTCAGTCTAGCCCTGGATGGTCTCAAACTCACAGTGATCCTCTTACCTCTGCCTCCAGAGTGCTGGAATTAAAGGCGTGTGCCACCACGCCTGGTTACCTCGCTCCCCCCTTTATGTTGATTTTTTTGAGGTAAGGTCTCACTCTAGCCCAGGCTGACCTGGAATTCACCATGAAGTCTCAGGGTGGCCTCAAACTCATGGCAATTCTCCAACCTCTGCCTCCCAAGTTCTGGGATTAAAGGCGTGCACCCCCCTTCTTATTGTTAAAAGTGTGGAAGCTGAAGCTCAGAGTTGGGGTGACTAATCTGGAGGCCTGTCCAAGTAAGTGGCAGGGTAGGGAACTCTTGTGCCTTCTGGCTTGTTGTATTTGACACAACACACAATCTCAACAGTTCATGTGTCCCTATGCACACAAAATGAAAGCATTACAGAGATGCCCCAAATGCCGTGCAGTAGTTTCAGAACAGTGACTGGGCACACCCCTAGATACCTACAGTAAGTACACCTAGGTCCATAGGATTTGCCCAAACACTCAGAACTTTAGTTGCAGGTGCTCAGTAAATGTCATCTGGGCTCAAGGAAGGGCTCCACTAAATACATGTATTCACGGCACATTCCCCTCCTTGGGATTCACAAACCATAAATCTGCACATCACCTCTTCCCCCACTATCCCCAGCCTATGCTGGACGTGTATAGCCCCTATAGGGGCTGACAAATTAAACTCAGGTCCTGGGGGATAAGGACTAAATGCATCAACCACTGGGGAATAAAACAGAGTTGTATGAAATGAACAGTTGACCATGGTCAGAGAGGGAGGAGTAGGTTTAGCCAGGAATGTTCCTGAGAGCAGGCAGCCATTGAAGCAGGCCTTGAAAGATGGGCTGGGGAGGGGAGCAGATGTAGGAGAGAGAATTCTTGGAAGAGCAAGTCAGGTGAAGATCGATCTGCCTGGTGAGCAGGTATGAGGTGAACTGGGGAAGAGATGTAGAGCAGTGGATACCTAGACACACATATACATGTCTGACGGATGTCTCTTGAAGGAAGCACAGGCTGTAGCACATTGTGGGCCTTTTCCTGAGCTTACCTGCCTGGATGGAATACATGATACAAATCAATAAAAGCAGAGGTGGCCAGACCCAGTCGCAGCCTGGTATATCTTGAGGAATGCCGAGTTATGGAACTGCAGGTTGGGGTTGGGAAAAGAGCCGCTCATGCTGAGAGGAGGCAAGTGAATGGCCAAAGAAGGCTTGAGGCAAACAGCTCTTACGCCCCTGCTGCCTTCGCTGTGACATTCCGAGGCATCCTGGGACTTTTGCAGATTCTCCAACAGGGCAGAGGCCTTGGCCAGTCCACTCTCCCAGGGTAGAAGGTGGTTGTGGGATGAATGACTGTGAGAAAGGACATGGTGGAACCAGTCAGCCCGCACATCCTCGCCCATCCTGGCCTCCTTCCCCCTCTAACTGCTCCCTAAAACCCTCTATGACATCCTCTCCTCTTGCCAATGTCTTCTTCAGCCTTTGTTCCCCCTCCTGTTCTCTGGTCTCCCTACTGGACACTCCTGGGTGACCTCATCTACCCCAGGCTTCAAGCCTCTCGCTTCCATCCCAGGTTCCCACTCTGGACTCACCATCCCCTTTCCCAAACCTGCTCCTCTTCTGGGTTCATTTCAATAAACATCTCCACCATCACCCCTACTGGATTGTAGCTCCTAAAAGGCTTCACAAAGAGCCCAAGAACGACCGGGAGGCGGGGGTGGGGTCTGGGGTGGGCGGGGCACCGGGAGGCGGGGGGCGGGGCTAACCATCCGCAACCATAGAGTCCTCCCGAGGGTAGAGCTAGAGTGGCGGCTTGGTCGGCTGGACGCCCAGGCTCTCCCGGAAGTCCGCTTGGGCGGAGGCGGAAGCGGAAAGGTATTTAGGGCGAGAAGTTGCCGCGTGTGGAGAGCGCTGTGGTTTGGTGAGCTGGGTGGAAGGCAGGGCCGGGAGAGGTAGGACGGGAGGAGGACCGGGGCCCGAGAGTTTCAGGGGTCCAGAGGGCGGGCGGGCGGGAGGGACCCCGGGTCCGAGGAACCCGAGGAGGGCGTGGTCTGAGGAGTGGAGCCCCGGGGACCCGGGCCCCGAACTCTCCGCTCGCGCAGCCCTTAGGACTCCTTCATGGCGGTCCGAGCGTCGTTCGAGAACAACTGTGAGATAGGCTGCTTTGCGAAGCTCACCAACACCTACTGCCTGGTGGCCATCGGAGGGTCGGAGAACTTCTACAGGTGAGCGAGGGCCCCTGGGCACGTGGGGCGGTGCCGGGAGGCCGGAGGACGCCGCCCCACCCGTGACCGTGGGGTCCGTGTCCCCGCAGCGTGTTCGAGGGCGAGCTCTCCGATACCATCCCGGTGGTGCACGCGTCCATCGCCGGCTGCCGCATCATCGGGCGCATGTGTGTGGGTAAGACGGAGGAAGGGGCTTCCGAGCTCCGGCAGCTGTGCACCTGCTTCTAGACACAGAACCCGGGGGGGGGTGGCGGCTTCCGGGCTTTCCTTAGCGCTCAGGGCCGAGTGGGGCCGGTCTTGGCTCTCAGCTGATCTAGACGGTTTCTGGAGGGCTGGAGAGGTGGCTCAGCGGCTAAGGGGCTTCACCTGCAAAGCCTAAGGATCCGAGTTCAATTCCCCAGTTCCCACGTAAAGCCAGATGCACAAAGTGGCACATGCCTCTGGAGTTCGTTGGCAGTGGCAGGAGGCCCTGGCATGCTCATACCCACACTCTGCTTCTGTCAATCGCGCTCTAATAAGACTATATATATGTGTGTGTTTTTGGAGAATAGTCATAAACAGTAACATTAAGGGCTTTAACGCTTGGTGTCATTCCCTGGTAACAGTGACATTAGAAGTCTTAAGTTGACTGTTGAGGAAACTGAGACTCCTGAGAACCTGGTGTGACTCACCAAGTTCCACACCTAGGGTGGAGGAGGATTTGAATCTCATTTTACCTGCCATTGATTATGAACAAGTTGCTTCCTCTTTCTAAGCATCAGTTTCCGCCTCAGTAAAATGGACTGGTTAAGACTCTGGGTCATCATGTTCAGCTATACTTAAATTCCCTAAAGACATCTTTGAGTAATTTCCTTACTTCTTGACCATTCAGCCCTATTGACTAAGCTGAGTCAATAGAACTGAAACACCCCTCCCCCACCAAAAAAAATAGGAGTTCAAAATAAAACATTTCGATGTCTAACTAAGCCCCTAATACTTGAAGCAAATTATGACATGGCAGCCTTACCCTTGGCATATTTTTGTTGTTATTGTTGCTGTTAGTTTGAGGTAGAACTCTGTAGACCCAGGCTGGCTCAAATTCATTGTGAGCCTCCTAAGTACTGGGATTATAGATGTGTGCCACCATGCCCAACTAGTGTTAACTTTTTTTTCCCATTTTTAAATTTAATTTTTTATTGTGAACTTTACAATATGAATATACTGCATATTGTTCATATTCCCATTGGGGTATACTATTATATCCCTTCTCTTGAACCTCCATTCCACTGAGGGCCTTCCTTAGTAGGGTTGTTGGTATTCATTAAAGTCATGAATACACCAGTCAGTCTTAGTGTGGGGGCCACCCTATAGCTCTTATAGTTGTTTCTCCCTCTCTTCTACGTTTCCTGAGCCTTGGTGAGCCGCGCATGGTGTCACATGCCATTAATCCCAGCACTCAGAGACAGAGTAGGAGGAGCACCATGAGTGCGAGGCCACCCTGAGACTACTTAGTAAATTCCAAGTCAGCCTGGGCTAAAGTGAGACCCTACCTTGACAAACCGAAAAATAAAAGTCTCCTTTAGTGTTGAGTTCTCTGCATCCTCTGGATTTCTACTTTTGAGTTTTGAGTCTCAGTGTCTGCTACCATCTCCCTGGAGGAGGCTGTCAGGATAGCAGTGAGAACAGCACTGAGTTTAAATTGCCACCTCCTCTGTAGTGTCTCCTGGGCCCAGGTAGCTGTGATAGAGATGACTCATCTCGTACTAGGCAGTCAGCTATCTTTTCTTGTTATATTGATAGATCTTGGTTCTTTCTGGTATTCACTGCCATCTGGGCCCTGGTCACCCAGCGCTACTCACTGCCCTAGGAGGGAGTATGTGCTAATGATTTGAAAAAAATTTTTTATTTAAAAAATATATTTGTAAGCAGAGATATACAGAGAGAGAGAGAGAGAGAGAGAGAGAGAGAGAGAGAGAGAGAGAGAGAGAGAGAATATGGGCACGCTAGGGCCTCTAGCCACTGAAAATGAACTCCTGATGCGTGTGCCACTTTGTGCATTTGGCTCACATGGGTCTTGGAGGCAAGTGCCTTAACCACTGAGCTATCTCTCCAGCCCAAGTATAGTATGTTAACTTTTAAGTAGTGAAATGTACTCTTTTTTTTAAAAAATATTTTATTCAATTTCAAGCAGAGAGAGCGAGCGAATGAGTGAGCCACCTTGTGGGTCTGGCCCATGTGGGTCCTGGGGAATTGAACTGGGGCTTTAGGCACTGGAGGCAAGTGCCTTAACCGCTGAGCCATCTCTCCAGCCCTGAAATGTACTCTTAATGCCAAGAACCCTTCCTGCTAGTCCTGTCCACCTCATTGATAATGGGTGAAGTGGGCAAGGATTGTTGGGATAGACTATTGGGCCATCTCAGGCCTGCATAGGAGATCCCTGATTCTTGCATGGATCAGTAGATTGGAGGGACCTACAGCTGTCCTGGGAAAGCTAATTGGGCTGGGCTGCCCTGTAGCCTCAGCCCTCAGGGCCCAAGATTCATATATATTCATGGTTTGTCTTTCCCCCACCCTCCAATTTTGGTCTCTCCAGGAAACAGGCATGGGCTACTGGTACCCAACAACACCACGGACCAGGAACTGCAGCACATTCGCAACAGCCTCCCAGACTCTGTGCAGATCCGGCGGGTGGAGGAGCGGCTCTCAGCCCTTGGCAACGTTACCACCTGCAATGACTATGTGGCCTTGGTCCACCCAGACCTAGACAGGGTGAGTCAGTGTGACATTTTCCTAAAAAGTCACAGGATTAGCCTAGTCCGTGGTTAGCCAGTTCTTGCTCCATGCAGGAAATAAGGGTTTCACTTTTGGTTTCTCTTTGTATCTGGGCAGTTCAATTTCATGATCTTGTAGGAATAAAGGTAATAGAGGGCTTATGTGTGTCAGTGACAGAAGCTAGGAAGATTTGCCTGACTAGTCCTGGGTGGGGCCTGGGCCAGGATAGATGATTAACAGTTGAATTGGAGTGTGAATTAGAAGGAAAGGGTGGTGTATAGGAGGCCAGAATGAAGCTGTTCAAGCATTGCCTAGATCTTAGGAACTCCAGAGCTGGCCTAGACTCTTTTTGTCAGTAAGGCTTCCATATGCAGGCATGCTGCAGAGAAAATAAGGGGCCAGGCAGTCAAGTGCTGGATGATTCTGGATGGAGCGTCCTTGGATCTTGGGGCCAGTTGGTCTAGATCCCTAGTACAGTACCTTTGGTCAACAGGAGACAGAAGAAATCCTGGCTGATGTGCTCAAGGTGGAAGTCTTCAGGCAGACAGTTGCTGACCAGGTGCTAGTAGGAAGCTACTGTGTCTTCAGTAATCAAGGAGGTCTGGTGCACCCCAAAACGTCAATCGAAGACCAGGATGAGCTGTCTTCTCTTCTTCAAGTCCCCCTTGTGGTAAGCATTCCTGCCCTCTGACATCCCTCCTACCACCCCCCAACCCATCCTTGGTCTCCTGCTGAAGCAATTTTCTTTGCTCCATTATTGGGAATCTGGGTCGTTCTCTCTCTTTTTTTAATTAAAGCAACTTGTTTATTTTTTAAAAATATTTATTCATTTTTATACAGAGAGAGAGAGCAAGCAAGCACCAGGGCCACCTCCTTGTGGGTCTGGTTTATGTGGGTCCTGGGGAATTGAACTGGGGGCCTTAGGCACTGGAGGCAAGTGCCTTAACCGCTGAGCCATCTCTCCAGCCCCTGGGTCATTCTTAATTTGGGATTGGGGTTGTGAGTCAGGGAGCAGATGTCTGGGAAGAGAGCAGGGAGGAAGACCCCCAGCAAGTTCTGGAATTAGTAAGAGAATCCATCTCAAGAAAACCCGGGGGGGGGGGATGAGTGATGGAGGTGGGCAGCTGATATCCTCTGGAGAGGCAAGAGAATTTGACTGTTGGTGCCATGATGATGCTGAGCTCATCCTTTGCAGGCAGGCACTGTGAACCGAGGGAGTGAGGTGATTGCTGCCGGGATGGTCGTGAACGACTGGTGTGCCTTCTGTGGGCTGGACACAACAAGCACTGAACTGTCGGTTGTGGAGAGCGTCTTCAAGCTGAATGAAGCCCAGCCTAGCACCATTGCCACCAGCATGCGGGATTCCCTCATTGACAGGTATGGGGATTACTCTGCCTTTGAGGGTGAGGGGAAGAAGATGCAATCTAGAACAGGAGCCACATTCTTTTTTTTTTTTTTTTTTTTTGGTTTTTCGAGGTAGGGTCTCACTCTAGTCCAGGCTGACCTGGAGTTCACTCTGTAGTCTCAGGGTGGCCTTGAACTCACGGCGATCCTCCTACCTCTGCCTCCCGAGTGCTGGGATTAAAGGCGTGCGCCACCACACCCGGCTTGCCACATTCTGTTTGTACTGGAAGGATGAGTCTGCCACAAGCATTTCGTACCATCTGGGCTTCCCCCTCTTTGAAGCCCAAGCTCTCTAGGCAGACCTTTTCTGTGGTCCGTCTTACTTGATCACTGGCTGTGCTGTGCATTATTTATGTCAGCATCTCCAGCTAGTGACCTAGGACCTGAGCCAGAAAAAAGCTGTTGGCCAGGGAGGTAGGAAGTCTACTCTTAAACACTGACCACCCCAGATACCTAAGGGTGCTCTTGGATGGGCTGGGGGTGGGATTTGAATCAACCTGGATTTTTGTGAGTTTAAAAGAAACAATAAATCATGCTACCTGGCTCTACCCCATGGAGTCTTATTCATAGGGATTCATAGGGATAAGTGATAAGTTAGATAGACTTAAGGAAAGTACCCATGGTCAACAGATGGTATGTTTCTGGTCACTTGCTCTATTATAGAATTTTTTTGTTGTTTTGTTTTGGTTTTTTGAAGTAGGGTAGGGTCTTGCTTTAGCCCAGGCTGACCTGGAATCCACTATGTAGTCTCAGGGTGACCTTGAACTCAGCAATCTTCCTACCTCTGCCTCTTGAGTGCTGGGATTAAAGGCGTGTGCCACCATGCCTGGCTTCTTTTTTTCTGGGGGGGGGGGATAATATTTTTATTTATTTGCAAGCAGAGAGATAGAAGAGAGACAGAGAATGGGTGTGCCAGGGCCTCTAGCCACTACAAATGAACTCCAGATGCATGCTTCTTTGTGCATCTGGCTTTGCATGGGTACTGGGGAATCAAACCTCGATTATCAGGCTTTGTAGGCAAGTGCCTTAACTGCTGAGCCATCTCTCCAGCTCAGAACATAGAACCCCACCTGCCCCCCACACCCTAGGGTTGGGCCTCACTCTAGGCTTACGTGGAACTCACTCTGTAGTCCCAGGCTGGCCTTGAATTCACAGCAATCCTTCTACCTCTGCCTCCCAAATGCTGGGATTAAAGGCATGCCACCACCATGCCCAGCAAAACATAGAATCTTATAAGGAAGACAGTGCTAATCATTTAAAGAACAAAAACCCTCTTAATAACTGAAGGGAAATTTCTAAGACCTACTATTGATACACAGTAAAATACTATATTAAATGGTAAACGGTTGTAGTCACCATTCTAATTGCTGCGAATTAAGAGCCCAAGCAAAAGTGGCTTGTGGAGGAATGGGTTTATTAGGTTTACGGATTCGAGGGGAGACTCCATCATGGAAGGGAAAACAATGGCATGAGCAGAGGGGTGGATATCACCTCCGCCATAGCACTGCAAACAGTGGCAGGAAGGTGTGCCAAACACTGGCAAGGGGAAGCTGGTTTATAACCCCATAAACCCACCCCCGACAATACAACTCCAGAGAGGTTGTAAAACCCAAGCTGCCATCAGCTGAGGATTGATCACTCAGAACACATTCGTTTTTGGGGGACACCTGGATCAAACCATGACATAAACCTATAGAAACTGAATTAAAGGCAGAATTAGTATAGTCCTCACTCAATAGTTTCCTGATAGTCCTTGCCTATGCTGTTAGACAATGGGTATTGGAAAGGAAGGAAAACAGTTGTGAGTTTTCTTTGACTTGGGCACGTTTTATTTGGAGGTGCTCATGGTGAAGATGCCAGGTTAGGTGACTTAGAATTAAGTACTTCAGTTGTGGTCTAGGTAAATCCTTACCTCTCACACAGCCTCCTTTGCTCTATTATTATTATCAATGTTCTGAGGCTCTGGTGTATGATTAGTAACTGAATAAATTGTTGAGAAAAGTCCCACCTGAGTGGGGAAAGAATTGCTTTTACTTTTTTTAAGCATGGAAAGTTCTAAACTGAATGTGACATTGGACAGTCACATCTGGAACCTCCATTAAGCCGGGTGGGGCTGAGTGGCTTTCAAGGCTGACCTAGAACAAAGTCCAGGGGTACAGCAATGTGCACCCTGTGAAACAGCCACGAATACTGCTGCTCCTCTCTCTACAGCCTCACATGAGTCACCTTCCCGCTGTTCTGTGGGCTCCTGCCTCTGGACTCTGGCTCCCTTTCCCTGCCTGAGCTGTCGGTATGGGTGCTGGTTTCCAGGACTGCAGGCGCGGCGCTGGGAGGCTGGGCACCTCCTGAAGCCTTTGTTCCAGAAGCCTGGCTGTCAGTCCCTGTGCCCCCCATTAAAGCGCAGCTGCCCCTGGCCCGTCTCCGTGTGCTGTTTGTGGGCCCGCCCCTTCCCCAACTCTTCCGGGGTCCAGGGAAAGTTGGGTGGGACTACCCGGGCCTGGAAGCCCCTCGCTGCAGCTGCTGCTTCTCCAGTCCTCCACCCAGCTGCTCCTCTTTGACCTGGGGGGAAACTGGGGAGGGCGGCCGCGGATTGGCCCACCGAGCTCAGCGCCCCCCCCCCCCCCCCCCCCCCCCCCCCCCCCCCCCCCCCCCCCCCCCCCCCCCCCCCCCCCCCCCCCCCCCCCCCCCCCCCCCCCCCCCCCCCCCGCGTCAGGACGCAGCTCCTCCCCAGCCGCTGTGCGCCTGCGCATCCTGGACCGCTCTGCTGCCTGAGGTGAGGCGGGGCCGAGGCGTGGGTGGGGGTGGGCTGGGGACCACCCACGAGGCCTGAGCCCCAGTTTCTCCGCAGACTATGGGCGCCCAGCTGTGCAGTGGCCACGACACCCCCGAGCCGCCCCCGCCCCCGCCCCCGCCCCCGCCCGGGGCGCCCGAGGGGGAAGGGCCGCCGCAGCCTGCGCCCGAGCCAGGGGAGGCCCGGTCCTGGGGACCGCTGGACGACGTGCGCTTTCTCATCGCCTGCACCTCCTGGTACTGACCCTCCGGCCGCCCGGAGATGGACGCGAGATGCAGGCCCGGCTCGCCCCAGCCCTTCCCAGCTCCTGCCCGCCCACCCGTCCCTGGGTCATGCCCACGTGTCCCTCCCAGCACTCCGTAGAGGGTGACCATCTGGTTGTTGGTTCTGGTACGCCCAAAGCACCCCTTTCTTCCCGAAACTGCTTCAGGCCACAGAACCTGATCTTCGTTCCCACACCCCAGGGAAATGACACACTCTGTATTTCTGTTTTATTTAGAAATGATTTAAAAAACATTATACAAAGGCTGATCAGTTTAAAATGTGACCGACACTGAGATGCAGTGATGTCCCCCAGGCTGAGGGGAAGCTGAGCTCTGGGGCCCCGGTGCTTTGGCCCTCTGTCTGACTGCCCTGACCTGGGGTGGTGGACACAGATGATCGCAGGCAGGAGAATCCAAGACTGGAAGCCTCTAGGCTGAGGCCTCTCTGGGCCTGGCCCTGCATCCCTCACATCTGCAGCCTGGGCTGCCTGCCTCCATCTCCTGCTCGTTCTCAGCTGGCCTTGTAGTACCAGGAGCCTAGGGGGCCTAGAGCTTTCAAGAAGTGAGAGCACCAACCTGAGGAGAGGGGCCAGGAAGTGGGGGAGGGAGGCCAGGAAGAGAGGAACAAAAGAGACACTTATCTCAGACCCTAGAGAGACCCACAGATAGGGATGCAAGACCCAGCTAGGCCACTGAATGGCAGGAGCAGGTTAGCAAGACCTTCCTGTGCTTTGAGGGCATGATGAGAGTTATCCTCCGCCTCCCTCCTGGGGCCTACACCAGTTTCATGGGAGTGGACAGCTGTGAGCTAATAAAGTGCTTTGCAAAGTATAAAACACTGTACAAACCTATGAACCGCTAATATCTCTGCAAGTTGTTCCCCGCCTGCCCCAGGGAGCCTGCCCTTGGCCAAAATGAGGAGAAACATGATGACGACAACAGGAGACACAGTGGACCCATAGAGGTGCCTCTGGGACAAGACAGTTCCCAGGGCAGAGGGAGTCCCTGTCTGTGCTACAGGGTAAGCCAACCCAAAGCCCTGAGGCCACAGGGTGGGGACGAGGCCCATGCAGGCTCAGAGGGCATGGGTGGCATCTGAGACCCTGCTGGCACCCTGAACACTGCCTGATACCACTTTTGGGCTTTGGCAGAGGCCAGTAAGCATCAGTGCACCCATTGGTTTTGCCTAGGGTTCCTCACTGACAAGCAGGGATGTCTCAGACTAGAGCAAGTCAAGCAACTCCTGCCAGAAGTGAAGAGGGTCTGAATGTCAAAAAGATCCCTAGGCTTGGGGCTGCTACCAGTTGGGGGTACCCTTTTCCTAAGAAAAATGAGCCCAGTGAGCCGGGCTGCCAGGGCCAAGATTGGAACATAAGCAGTCTCCAGGCTGAGATTGAGTTGCCTCAGGGTCGCTGGGGGTATGGACAGAGTACTCCAGAAGGCTGTGCTGATGCCCTTATTGGGAGGCCATGATGGTGGTGGCTCTAGAGCTATTTCTGTTTCGCCTAACTAGCCAGGCTGAGCCCCCAGGCCACAAGGGACAGGAGCAGGCTGGGGGCAGGATATATGGAAGGTGAGTGGAGGATGGTCACAGAACCAGGGTCAGCTCCTGCCCCAGCTCTTGAGCCTCATGAAGAACAGAGTCCCAGCTAGTGTTAGGATGCTGGAGTGGCCTTAGCAGCACCTTGGTCCTTGTCGCCTGGGGGAGGGGCACCACATTGGCCTCATCACCAAGACAGTCACCTCTAATTCACCTAAAGCCTCAAGCAGCCTTTGCAAAAATGGGACTTTAAACAGTAGTGACAGGACATTTAAATATTCACGACATGACAGCGGGGTCCTTGTGAGACCCAGCTGGGCCACAGCCCTGCCTGCAGCATGTGACCCTAAATCCTGGGTCTTAGAGGAGACCTGACAGGTGGGGCAGGTTTCCTGAGGGATCTGCTGTTTGCTAGCAGGGGAAACCCAGGCTTGATGCCCACTGTGTTGGCGGCAGGGGTACTGCAGCCTTAGAGGACAGTGGGGTTGGGTGAGGGGACATCTGACCAGCAGGTGTTGACAGAAGGGGACTGAGACTGGTGGCACCTCCCAGGGGAGCTAGAGCTAGTGCTGGCTTGCCACAGAGGATGCTGGGTCCCAGCCAGGACTGGAGCTGTGGTGCCTTAGGGACACCCCAGTACGTAGTGGCCACAGGGGCTCCTACTGGCATGATCCCTGCCTCTCCTGATGGGGCCTGGCCTGTTCCCTTGAGTAGAGAGTTTACCCAGGACAAAAGGGCTGGCAGCTGGGTATGGAACACCCACCCTGGGGCACAGCCACCGTCACTCCCTGTCACGCTCTCAGCCTAGGCCAGTGCACCCACCACTTCAGCTGTATGACCCTGGCCTAGGGCCCTGCTGGCCCCGGTAGGCATGGCCAGAGCTGCTCCTCAGACCCTGATGAGGAAGGGCCTGGCTGGCCAGGCTGGGTAGACAGAGAGGGCTCTCAGCTGCTCACACCCACTCCTGGACTGGCCGCTTATAGTAGGTGACAGGCTGAGGACCTGTCTTGTTCTTGAACTGGAAGATAGTGTAGACCAGCACCAGGATGCAGAGGGACAGGATGCAGGGGATGACCACGGCCACTGCATTCACGGAGCCTGGCACATCGTTGATGGTCACCATGATGTCCACATCATCCTGGGGCAAGCGCCTCTCCTTGCGCCGCTCGACCTCCTTCTGGTTGCAGCCCATCCAGTCACGCAGGATGTTGCGTGGGTAGCCTGGTTCCACACTCAGTTTCTGGTTGTCAAACTTCCAGTAGTCACGGCCCTTGTAGAAGTAGGTGTAATCTGTAGAGATGGGGAGGACCCAGCATCACCACTCCAGTGCTGTGGCAGTGAGCAAGCAAAGCTTTGAGGGGTGGGTGTTGAGTTAGCAGAGGGAGCGGCCTGTTGGAGCCATGGAAGTGGGGTGCAGTGTTTAGCCAGTTCATACTGTAACTTCTATCTGCAGAGAGGGCACCTAGGACGTGGAGGGCCCCATCCAGCACTTCAAAGGTGATGGGAAACCACCGAGGGGCTTTAAGGAGAGCTAGCAAATGGTTTTTGTGCTGCCCAGGTGAAACAGTTCTGTCTTGTGCCCCACAAGCTTCCTACAAAGGTCAGATCAAGCCCCCAACTTAAGGTTTGGACAGCACTGTCTCCATAGCTCTAGGACCTCAATTCAGCTCCTACTCTCACCAGAGGAGGCAGGGAACAAGATTTCTCTTGTTAGTGGCAGACAGCACCTCTCCACAATGACGTTTTGTATTTATTTGGCACATACTACTTTGTAACAGATACAGGGTCATTGGGACTCTTTTGGAGGAAGGCTGGAAAGAAGGAAGGCACATCGGGCAGTTCTGGACAGCCACCTCAAGGTGCAGCAACAGCAAGGCAACACACTCACACTCTTCTCATTGGCTGGATCCCAAACCCTGCCTGGGACTTTGATTGGCCAAGGTTCTTGATGTCATCTGTCTCTGAGGCTACCCACAGGGGCAGATGGTGTGGGTGAAGCATCAGGTACAGCTCTGACTTGTGGGTTTCTAAGCAGTGATATGTGACAATGGGCTCTAATGTGACATCCTCTGCCTTGCTCTTTACATCACTTATTTCTCTTCTGGCTTTCGTGGTAACGTTATTAGTTTTCTGTCACTAGACTGGTAACTATGCAACTCTTGTTCACTGCTATATCCCTAGTGCCTCCCACACAAGCAGGCTCTTAGTAATCACTGTGGAGTGAGTGAATGAATTCTGTCCGTTGACATGAGCTGCGACACCACGAAGATGATGATGGCAGCTACAGCTTACACAGAGCACAGGCCGCGTGATGCTTTCTGTGATCTGTCTAGTTTAACCCTCACAAAGCCATGACACAAAAGTGAGTGCTACTATAATTTACACCTCATGGATGAGGAGGCTGAGAAAACTCTAAGGCCCAAACTCATAGGGTGATGGAGGAGTCTGTGAACCCAAGCCATCCTGGTTCCATATTCTGCGGATCAGACAATCATGGATGCCTGCTCTGTCCCAACAAGGCCTCACCCACCTCATGAGAAGTCTAATCTGGTGGGGAGATGAGCTGTGAGGTACCCAGTGGCAGTCATGGTGAGCGATTGCCAGCCTGGCCCTCAAGACCTATGCAAAAGCACCTGTGAACCACTCCTATTGATCACTGTGTTAGTTTACTGTGTGATCACAGGCCACATGTGTCTGCTACCAGGTTTTCTTAACACTGGGTTCTCTGAGAGTATGTTTGTACCCTGAGGACAAACATAAAATCAACTTCCCACTACCCACCCAGCCCAGCCCTTACGTACATCCTTCCTTGCTGATGAAGGCCCCCTGGGGTGCCTGTGGTATGCCTTTCCACACAGTGATGGGCTTGGGGTAGCCAGGGTCGGTAGCCCGCCGCTCCTCACTGTAGCGCCAGTACCGTTCACCTTTGAAAAAGTAGGTCTTGCCCACAGGTTCCCAGCGCAGAGCAGTGTCGATGCCTTCACGGGGCAGGCAGCTCCCCAACTCTCCCAAGCTGTGGGGGTACCCAGGTTCCACTGTCACCTCTTTAAACACCCAGTACTTGTCACCTGTGGGAAAAGGAGTCCAGGATCAGCCTCGCCTAGCCGCTTGGTGCCAGACACTGTGGCTAGTGCCCCTTGCTCATCTTCAGAATATCTGTCCTCTTGGCCCAGCGGATCTGGGAGGAAAAGCCAGAAGCCAGACACAGACGCTGGGCCCTGCTGCTCTCCTACTCTGTGCCGCACATTCCTCACCCTCTAGTCTTTCCCTCCTTCCCTCCCTCCCTCCCTCCCTCCTTCTCTTTTTAAAATTTATTTTATTTATTCATTTTCAAGCAGATACAGAGAGAGAGAGATAGAGAGAGAGAGAGAGAGAGAGAGAGAGAGAGAGAGAGAGAGAGACAGAGAGAGCACACCAGGGCCACCACCTTGTGGGTCTGGCTTATGTGAGTCCTGGAGAATTGAACCAGGGGCCTTAGGCACTGGAGGCAAGTGCCTTAACCGCTGAGCCATCTCTCCAGCCCCCTCTCTTTTTTTCTCTTTTGAGACAGGTGCTCACTTTGTAGTAGACCTCATTATGTAGACCAGGTTGGCCTTGACCTTGCAACTATCCTTCTTGAGTGCGGGGATTACAGGTGTGCACCACCATACCAACCACTCTCTTGTCTGGGTCCTTCTCTCTGGTGATTCCAGCCATTTCTGTGTCCTCCCTCACACACTGCTACTTTTCACCTGCTGTGGGCTTCATGGATGACACTCTCCTCACCTCCAACAACTGCCTCTGAAATGTCCTCCTTGTCTCCACCTACCCTGTGGCTCTGTGCTGCTCAGAAACAGGCAGAGTTTCCAACATCATCCTGACTGAGTTCCGGCCTGGTAACCGTGGCTGCTCAGGATTCACCCTCACATGAAGTGAGTGACCTGCAGGTCACTTCTCACAGCTCTCCAAGGTGGGCCCTCAGTGCTGTCAGGTGGACTCCAAATCCTCGGGCTGTCCCTGCACACTCCACTACTTGTCATTCATCAAGCTGTCTGTTCCTTGAATGCATTCCTTGCTTCTCACTTATCTGTATCTTACCCGCTTCAGGCCTGGCCAACTGAAGACTGTTGACATAAAACAACTTACTACAGTGGGGCCAGGCACATCATCTTCCTCTCCAGCCTGTGTGACCCCTCCCTCCAGGCTCCTACAGTGGTCTTCTACATTGTGGGGTGAAGCTTTTGTGCCATCAGCCCTGAAACTTCTCAGTTTCCCCAGGTGGCATACTTCCTGCCTGCAGGTATCTGTCCCATCAGAGGTCAGTGTCTTTGTCACAGCTACATGGACTCATGGATGGTACCTGCTGTCACCCTACGTTTTCCAGGTTACACGGAAGAACGTTTCAAGAAGGGCAGGAAAAATATCCCAGGGCTTGGACAGGCCATGTTACCTTTGAAGAAGACAAATCTTCCATCAGCCCTTTCATAGGCTGCATCGATGCGGGCAGGCAGGCCCTTCCAGAACTGCTCAATCTGCATGGGGTAGCCCTCCTGCACCCGGTTATTGCGCAGGCGCCAGAACCAGCGATCCTGGGGGAAGAGGAGAAAGGGATATGGCAGGCCTTGCCTCTGAATCCAGTGATCTCAGAGCGTCAGGGCTCAGGTCCAACGACCTAACACTAACCCTGGGGCTCAGCCTCCAACCCCTATGGAGTCTGTCCATCTGCTGCTTCCGGCTCTCCCAGGGACATAGGATGGGACTCTTCAGTTAAACTATCCTGCTGCCTAGAGACTAGGGGAACAGACCAGCCTGGTGTGGGAGCTGGGGACCTAGAAAGGAGGCTGCTGGAGCCTGCAGTGGCCACAGGAGGGCAGCAGAAAGTCACCCACACCTGTTGGGCCCGGCTGGTGGGGATCCCAGCGTAGTAAAGAAAGTAACAACCACATTTGCCCAAGAACCCTTTACTGGAGGATCAAAGAATATGAATGCAGCAGTACGAATGTGATTTGGGGGAGAGCTACAAAAACCAATATTTCAAAGGTATTTTACAAGGCGTTTTCATGTTCCTTTTTTTTTTTTTTTTTCCTCCTATGCAGACTCTCACTCCAGCCCAGGCTGTCCTGGAACTCACTCTGTAATCCCAGGCTGGCCTCAAATTCATGGCGGTCCTCCGACCTCAGCCTCCCAAGTGCTGGGATTTTAAAGATGTATGCCACCATGCTGGCCTCAAGTTCATTTTTTGCACCTTATTTTGACTTTTACAACTCTGTTAAGTCAATTTGAGACCCACAGTCTTCTGAAAAGCAAGTGATGTTCCTAGAGCTACTTGTGAGGCAAGACTGGGACTGGCCCATGTGGCTTGATTCTTGCTCAGCGCTTGAGGAGACCTTAGAGAGGTGCAGGGAGCATCCTCCACCACCCAGTGTGATGGAGACCTACTGCCCAGATCCCCTCTGGACAAGGATGTTGTCCGCTGGTGGGAAGTGTCACCAGCAGGTAGCTTTCAACTTTCAAGCCTCTGAGAATGGCCTTGGCTTTAGAGAGCTTCCCTCAAAGTTCTACCCTTCTTCAGCCATGATGGAATGAGGTAGGCTGTATAAAGTTCCAACCCTTTTAGGGCCCATAAAGTAGGGCTCTGATGGGCTTTCCTAGTTCCGCTTCCCCTAAGGGTAGTTGAGTCAGCAGTAGGCCCGTGCTGTTCCTCAGCTCCTCGCTCTGCCCTGCTCTTTATTCACGAATGTTCATTCTCAAGGTACTCCCTAGCCAGAATCCTGAATTCTAGACTCAGTCTCAGATCTGCTCCTCTGAGGACCTGGCCTGCAGCACACCATGTCCAGCCAACCTTTGACTAACATGATAGACACAGGCTGGGTAACAATATGTAGCCTGGCCAGTGCGTGTCTTTCAGGTCCTGGCAGGATCTATAGTTTCTGCTACCCCCAACCCGTTCCTTTGAGCCTTCATAACCATTTACCTTCACATATCTTTTGGTAAAGGTTTCAGATGGACATCTGGGGTTTGGAGAAGGAAGGGGACTTGCTCAAGGTCACAGACTAGAAGCCACCTCCATCACTTTCCTCAGAATGATGGCTTATACTGACTGTCAACATGGAAGGACCTAAAATCATCTGTGAGGAAGTAGGTAATCAGGTTGGCCTCTGTACATCTCTGTGAGGGTAACTGGAGGTGGCACCACTTCATGGGCAGGGGTCCTGGGCTATCTAAAAAAGAGAGAGCTGGCTGAGTGGCAGCATTCATCACTCTGTTCCCTCACCGTGGACTGAATGTGACCAGCTCCATGTCTTTCCTGTCATGATGGGACTGTGACCTCAAACCATAAGCTAAAATAAACCCTTCTTCCTTTGCCTGGTCTTTACAAAAGATTCATTTGTTAGAGAGGGGGGGAGGGGGCTCTTGCGTCTACAAACTCCAGATACACATCCACTTAGTGCATCTGGCATTACATGAGTACTGGGGAATTGAACAGGCTTTCTTTTCTTTTTTTTAATATTTTATTTATTTATGTGAGAGAGAGAGAAAGAGAGAGAGAGAGAGAGAGAGAGAGAGAGAGAGAGAGAGAGAGAAGGGTGCACCAGGGCCTCTAGCCACTGCAAATGAACTAAAGACACATACCACATATGCCCTCTTGTGCATCTGGCTTTATATGGGCACTGGGGAATCGAACTCTGGTCCTTCTGCATTGCAGGCAAATGCCTTAATCACTAAGTCATCTCTTTAGCCCTTGAACAGGCTTTTCAAGTCAGTGCCCAGTCCCTCCCAACCGTAAATGATTTTTATCATTTACCTCAGCAGCAGTAAGGTAACTGATACACTCAGGATTTTGGCAGCACCAAAAAGAGACCCCGAATCCTAGCCACCAAGCTAGCTTCTGTCCGTGACCTATAACAGCCCAGTTTAGTGGGGGGAGGAGTAGATGGGAACCACCCAAGTTACACTGATCCACCAGCCCTACCTTAAACACAAACATCTCGCCCCGGAAGAGTGCCACTGTGTTGAAGTTGCCGTCGCAGATGTTGGGTTTGGCACCTGGAGTGGATGGCCGGTCCCCAAGAGGTGGCCGAGGGGGCCTGGGCTGGCGCTCATGCTTCCTCTCAGATGGTGAGTGGATCCTGCGGACTGGGAGTGTAGGGAGAGGCCTTGTGGGCTCCAGAGGCTCAGCTGGGGGTCCTGGAGAGAGGGGCCGCATATTAGAGAGGGGCATCTTTTCACTGCTGCCCTTTGTCTCATCACCACCCAGGAAGCTCTAGGTCAACCCCTCTCTCAGATAAAACTTGAGGGCTGGAGAGATGGCTCAGCGGTTAAGGCACTTTTACAAAGCCTAACAACTGGTTTTCCATTCCCCAGTACCCACGTAAAGCCAGAGTCACAAAGTGGTACATGCATCTGGAGTTCATTTGCAGCAGAGCTGGAGGCCCTGGAGCACCCATTCTCTCCCCTCCCCCTCTCCTTGCAAATAAATTAAAAAAAAAAAAACACCTTAAAAGAATACATGAAAATCCACCCTCAAATCTGGTATCTTTTTGTCTCTTTTTAGAGGAAGTGTGTCCTTCCTTAGGGTCCGAGTCCTGTGCCCTCTCCTGCTCTCCCCTTCACACAGGCTGAGCCCTGACTTCTCACCCCACTTCATCCTTCAGCCAAGTTCCATACAGCTTTGCCAAGATCACCAATTGCCACTATGTTGCTGAATCCAGTTATCGACCAAAGACAGGCACTGAACCAGGACCATCAGGCTTTGCAAGCAAGCCTTTTGCTGAGCAGATGAGTCATCTAGGGTTCTTGATAATGTAGAGAATGACTCAGAGGGCCTGGGTGGGCCCGGGCTCTGCATGTCTTCACGGTATCTGGTGTCCTGAGACCCACACAGGGTCTCAGCAGGATCCTAAAAACATTTACCATGATCCATATTCCTCCCCTTCCAGGCCCCTGTACTCTTGGTTTTCCTGCCTCCTCCAGGGAAGTTCCCCTTTAGCTTTCTTTTCTAGGCCTGCTACTCTCCTCCAAAGATGAGCATGCCCGTGGGCCTGTTCTCCTTCTTTCTTCTCTCTGTGGTGCTTCTCAACTTGGGCTGCATATTAGCGTCCCTCGAGGAGCTTTAAGATTCCAGATCTTCAGGAAACATCCCAGACCAAGTCTCTTTTTTATTGGACTCCTAAGAGGATTCCAGTGCACAGCCAAGTTGAGAATCAATCACTGCTCTAGGCGGCTCATCCAGGTTCATGGCTCTCAAGCCCCTCAGCTGTTTACTTATATGTTCCATGATGATGTGAATATTCTATGTCTGCATCAAACTTGCTTTTGGCCATAGGTATGTGTGGCTGTTGAGCACTAAGTGTGATTGAGGAACTGAAACTCTAGTTTAATTTTAATTACTAATGTAAGTAGTGCCTGTTGTACTGGACATTAAGGATCCCAAGTGAATGTTCCAGCACAGGTCTTTGGTCCATAGACTATGTAGCCGGATAAATCCCATTGTCTTATAAAACAGAAGCCAGAGCTTTTGTTTGTTTATACATAGGGTTTCCTGTATTCTAGCCTGGCCTTGAACTTACCATGTAGCCAGACAACCTTGAACTTCTAATTCTCCTGCCTCCTCTTCCCAAGTGCTGGGATTATAGTTTCATGCCACCAGGCCTGGTTTATAAAGTTCTGGGGATTAAACCCAGGGCTTCCTATATGCTAGGCAAGCATGCTGCCAAGTGAACTACATCCCCAGCAAAGCTAGACTCTTGGTATGTATCTGGCTTTATGTGAGTACTGGGGAATCAAACTCAGGTCCTTCTGCTTTGCAGGCAAACTCCTTAACTGCTAAGCCATCTCTCCAGCCTAACTCCCATGTCTGACCTGTCAGAATATCCTATCCATTCTACTTCTATTTTGTTTTTTGAGATAGGGTCTCACTCTAGCTCAGGCTGACCTAGAACTCTGTTGTCCCAGGCTGGACTCAAACTCATGACAGTCTACCTACCTCTGCCTTCCCAGGGCTGGGATTAAATGTGTGCACCACCACACCTGGCCCATTCTATTTTTTAAAAATTATTTTTATTGTTTTTCAAGGGGATAGAAAGAGAGGGAGTGAATTTTGATGGGTGTGCTAGAGCCTCTTGCTGTTGCAAACAAACTCTAGATGCATGCATCACTTTGTGTATCTGGATTATGTGGGTATTGGGGAATCAAACTCAAGCAAGTGCCCTTAACCACTGAGCCATCTCCCCAGTCCCCATTCTTTTTTAAAAAAATATTTATTTAATTGAGAGAGAGAGAGAGAGAAGAGAGAGAGAGAGAGAGAGAGAGAGAGAGAGAGAGAGAGAGAGAGAGAATATGGGCGTGCCAGGGCCTCTTGCCACTGCAAACAAACTCCAGACACATGTAGCACTTTGCGCATTTGGCTTTTTTTTAAAATTGGTTTTTCAAGGTAGGGTCTCACTGTAGCCCAGGCTGACCTTGAATTCACTATGTAGTCTCAGGGTGGCCTTGAACTCATGGCAATCCTGCTGTCTTTGCCTCCCGAGTGCTGTGATTAAAGACGTGTGCCACCACACCTGGCCACTGCATCTGGCTTTATGTGGGTACTTAGGACTTGAACCAGGACCATCAGGCTTTGCAAGCAAGCCTTTAATCTCTGAGCCATCTCTCCAGTCTATTCTACTTTTGAAATGATTTTCAGTACTGGCTACCCAACCTCCTCCCCCATCTTCTACTGCTTTGCCTATTAAGGTCCAGGGGTGTGGTTGGGACCCCGCCTTGATAGGGAACCCCATTCCCTGTTCCATTGCATGGGATGTGCTACGTTGACCAGCATTTGTTCAGGTCAACCAGTCTTCCTGTATCAATTAACGTGACCAGAGCATAACCTAGCTTCTCATGTTCTCCTTAAGACCAAAGCTCTGGTTATTAGAAATATCACCTGATCACTCTTACTCGGCCACTCTCCTTGGCAAGAGGAACCCGGAGAGTGCTCAGTCACTATTTGGTGGGAGGAGAGGAATGCAGTGTAGGAGGCAGGAGGGAGGAATGTGAGAAGGGAGAGTGTAGACAAGAGGGAACCGGTGGGCCTCACCTCATTTTGCTTCTCCCAAGCATAGCTTAGCACCTCCCCTAGTTTTCCAAGTGTGCCAGGGAGAAAAGCTCTCAAAGTTGGCACACAGCAGCAATGGTGACAAATGGCAAACTTCTCCACCCCCACCCCCACCAGCCCAGCAGAGAGAGGCCCCTCCCTCTCTCCAGCCTCACGTACCATAGATCTTCTGGATACCCTGGAGGTCATCCTGCGGCAGCTTGAAGTTGTGCGTCTCCATGTACTGGTAGAAGGGGGCCATGATGGCACTGGGATCATTGGAGTGCTCCAGCCCCAGCGCATGGCCCAGCTCATGCACAGCCACCAGGAAGAGGTCATTTCCTGTGAAGAGGGGCACAGGTGGTGCCCAGGGCACCCACTTAGGTATCAGTCAGTCAATCCATGACTTTGGGAAACACTGAGCATATGTATGGCTTGTGCCAGACTCTGATGGGCATTGGGAACACACAGAAAAATTAGACCCAATCCTTGCCTTTGAGCCCTCTTAATACCAAGGGGTACATGCAAGAAATGACACAAGTGACATTGTGTCCCCGATGCTCTAACAGATGTCTTTAAAGGTGGAGGAAATTAAAAAAAATATATTTTTATTTATTTTCAAGGAGAGAGCAAGAGAATGAGAATAGGTGTGCCAGGGCCTCCTGCCACTGCAATCAAACTCCAGATGCATGCGCAGCTTTGTGCATCTGGCTTTACACGAATACTGGGGAGTTGAATCCAGACCATCAGGCTTTGCAAGCAGATGACTTTAACCACTGAGCTATCTCTCCAATTCTGAGGGGATTTGTTTACAGTATTAGGGATTGAACCATGGGCCTTGCACATGCTAGGTAATCCCCAGTGCTCCTTCTACTTTGTGTGTGTGTGGGGGGGCAGAAGTCAATGTTGGGTGTTGTACCTGATCACTCTCCACCTTGTTTATTGAGACAGGGTCTCTCACTTGAACCCAGAGCTCACTGATTTAGCTAGTGTAGCCAGCCATCTTGCCGTAGGGATTCCCCCATGTCTACTGGGGGAGTTACTGGGATTACAGGTGGATCACCACATAGGTGCTGGGGCTCTGAACTCAGGACCTCATGCTTGCATGACAAGTGCTTTACTGACTAAGCCATCACCCTGGCTTTCTTTTACTTTTACTTATTTATTTTTTATTATTATTATTGGTGTTTTGAGGTAGGGTCTTGCTCTAGCTCAGGCTGACCTGGAATTCATTATATAGTCTTAGGGTGGCCTTGAACCGTGTAGCCCAAGCAGGCCTTGGGTTTATGATCCTCCTGCCTCAGTCTCCTAAGTAACTAGAATTGCAGGTCTGTGCCACAAGCCAGGTATTGGGTATTCTGAGAAGGAAGGGCATTTAAACTTTGAGGGTGAAGATGAGGGAAAACTTCATAAGGATAAAACTTAAGTTGAATCTTAAAAGGTAAGAAGTTGGTCAGGGAGTTGGGAGATGGCTCAGCAGTTAAAGGTGCTTGCTTGCAAAGACTGCCAACCTGGACTCAATTCCCCAGCACCCATGTAAAAGTGTAAGACCTAGATGCAAAGTGGAGCGTGCATCCATGGTCCCAGCATGCCACGACAACGGCGACAGAGCCAGAAGAAGCCGAAGGTTGTGGTTAGCTAATCTGACATTCATCTTTAGCCTGGCAGTTCCTCTGCAGCAGGAAGAGACCCTGTCTCTAAGAAGGTAGAGCACGGACACCTCAAAGCTGTCCTCTGGCCTGCACAGTGTGCCATGGGACGTGACACACACACAAATGCACAAAATTGTTTTTTCCAAAACAAGAAGTTGGTCATAACGGATTCAGGGCAGGGGAGGAAAAGGTGAGGTGGCATTCCTGGCAGAGAACACTCCAGACCAGGTCCAGGGACAAACAGTTTCATTCCACTTGGCTCTTGAACAAAGCACAAAAGGAAGGTCCAGAAAGAGATGAGGTCAGCCAGGCTGGATGCCCTACAAAGGAATTTGGATCAGCTTCTTGGCCAGTGGGGGGTGGGAGCAGAGAAGTGGGGTATGATGAAATCACCTTGGTTGCAATTGGAGAGAGGATTAGAGGCAAACAAGATTCGAGGCAGGGGGAGTGGTGGGGATCAGTTGGGAAGGTGAGATCCAGGTACTGGGGTGCGGGTGGGAGACGCAAAAGTCTGAGAGCCAAGGGAGCTGTGGTGGGAACAAGTGGAGACAGTCCTGGGGGTGGCTGATGGTCGGTCACCTTTGGGATCCAGAGCAGGGCCTTTGGTATGAAGCAGCTCCCAGGCAGTAAGACCCTAGCCCTGAAAGAAAGGAACTGCCAGCCAAGGCCAAGGTGAGGAGTCAAGTACAGGTGGAAATACAATCCAGGTGCAGAAAGTGGGACACAGGATCCTGACTATGAAGCTGAGGTGACAGCATGGTATGGTAGCTTTGAGCATCCCTGAGGTCCCCTTCATTTTTAGTGCCCCCCACCATCTTTGTGAATCGATTCCTCAATATTCTCAATATTCTCATTTGTACAAAGGGGGAACCATGTGTACCTCATGGGTTTGGGTGCGGAGTGAGTAAGATAACATTGAAAGCATGTGGCCGAGTCAGGAATAGTTGCTCTATTGTTATAGCACATGAGACATAAGCTTGGTTAAAACAAACCCACTGACCAGAAAGGCCAGTGGGGTTCCAGCAACCAGGTCCTCTTAAAGTCAATTCCCTGAACTTCTGGGGAGGCATTAAGTCACCACAGTATCGGGAAAGAAATGCCAGGCCAAGGTCAGATGGGGCATTGTGTCCACCGTTCTGTCTCCTCGCTGCTCAGTTAGACTTCTTGTGTCGCTGGCATGTTTCCCTCTTGAGATCTGCTTCTTATCTCCAGTCATAGGCATGTCTCCGCCCCTTTCTTCCACCTCTAAGTACTGGGAGGCCACCTGGAGTCAGGGACCCTACTGTCCCCTCTGGTCCCAGTATTCCTGGTAGAGTTGCCCTTTCTTAATCCTTCTAGGCCCCATGAGGGTTGGGTGGGGATGAAAGTTTTTTGGCTTTCCTGATTAAAATCTTGGAGAAGGGCTGGAGAGATGACTCAGGGGTTAAGGTGCTTGCCTGCAAAGCTGAAGGATCCAGGTTCAATTCCCACATGAAGCCAGATGCACAAAGTGGCATATGTATCTGGAATTAATTCTCAATGGCTAGAGGCCCTGACATGCGCCCTCTCTCTCTCTCTCTCTCTCTCTCTCTCTCTCTCTCTCTCTCTCTCTCTCTCATCTCTCTCATAAATAAAATATTTGTTGGGTATGGTGGCCCACACCTTTAATTCCAGCACTCCGGAGGCCAAGGTAGGAAGACTGATGTGAGTTTGAGGCCACCCTGAGTCTACACAGTGAATTCCAGGTCGCCTGGGCTAAAGTGAGACTCTCTCTTGAAAAACCAAATCAATCACTCACTCACTCAATCAATCAATAAAATATTTTTTTTTAATTGTGGAGAAAAGAGAAGACCCCCCAGGGAGCTGACACAGCCTGCCACTCCACTGGCACCAAGGGTGTTATCAGTGAAGAGCGAAGGAGAGGAAGGGGGAGGGGCAAGATCGCGGCAAGGTTGGCCAAAAGCTTGCTGGAAGGACAGCTGGCAGAAGGCCAGGTCACCCCCAGCTCTTTCCTCAGGTTCTGCTCCCTCTGGCAGCAGAGAGGTGTGAGCTCATCTCTGAGCTCCATCCCAAACAAAGGAGGCTGCGGGAGCCAGCAGAAGGCAGCTTGCTTCCTAGGGCCCATCTTGGCTGTGCTCCTGCCCTGCTGCTCAACCAGGACAAGCTGTTCAGGGCCTCTGACTCCTGACCAGGCCTCTCCCTGGGACCATCTACAGGGACCTCAGCAGGGAGCACCTGAACCCTCTCCATCTGTGTCCTTGGCCTATGACTGGCTCTTAAGAGGACAGAGAACTCCCTTGAAGGAAAGAGACCTGTGGGTCTGGGGTTGAAGAGATTGCTCAGCGGTTAAGGCCCTTGCCTGCGAAGTCTAATGATCCTGGTTCAATTCCCCAGGACCCACGTAAAGCCAGAGCTGGAGGCCCTGATGCACCCAGTCTCTCTGCCTCTCTTCTCTCTATATGTCTCTGCTTGCAAATAAATAATATTTTCAAAAGCCTATTGAGATCTGTGGGTTTCTTCCAAGAAGAGAAGAGCTGGGGAACCAGCACCCCACTTCACAGGTGATCTATGAGGAGGGGAGGAAAGGAGAGGGCAGGTCTCTCTGAACTTGTGAGGTGAATCAGAGGAGCCTGCCATGGAAGAGCCCAGCGCCTCTTGGAGGGTGTTTCTGGAGGTCTTCAGTTCCCAAGGGCGTGGGAGGCAGGAAGAAGTCAAGAGTGTGGCCAGCCTCGTTCCGCAGCTCTGCTATGTCTCTAAGGGAATAATGGTAGCATCCTCATAAGAATAGGGGCAAGAGAGAGGCTCAGGGTCTATTGTGGAAGAGGTGGCAGAAAGATTGTAAGAGCCAAAGGAAGGGTAGGACTGCTTACGACACAAACTTCCAGACACAAAATGGCCTTGATATTCATGACCTCGCTGTGTCTGATAATACCTACACACAATGGGAGGAAAAGATGATGACACTGAAACAAAACAGAGACTAATTGAGAGGAGGAAGAGATATGGGGGAGGTTGGGGGAGGGAATCATAATGGTTTATGGTCTATAATTATGGAAGCTACCAATAAAAAGTTAAACACACACACACACACAGAGTAGGGGCAAGGGTTAATGCGACAAGCTATGCAAAGTGCTACACCGGCTCCTGGCACAGAGGTATCACTTGAATTAGCACATCACCAACAGTGAGTGTTCCCAGAAGCTCAGGGGCCTCCTTGCTCGTCCCTGGCAGTGGTTGGCTACAGTCTATTCTCTTAGGGCCTCCATCTCCTTGACACCCCAGCCACCAAAGGACATTTTCCTTCACCTCCGCTCCATTGCTGGGGCTGGAGTTCCACTTGGAATACCCAACTTCTGTCAGAGTTCTCAGTGCCCATTTCCCAGGAAGCCAGCCTGTTTTTCCCAAGTGTTCAAGAACGTTTTCTCCTCCGCTCTCCCAGCATTGTATCTGAGGAGTCTCTAGGCACTGGCCACTTTCCAGCCTACATTGATGACAACCTGGGTGTTCACTCTCATCTGTCCTAGGACAATGAGCTCCTTTGGGACAGTAGTCCCAGAAAGTGCTAGACGCCCAATGTGACAAGGTGAAGTGTTAGCGGCCAGGATGGAACAGTGCCCAAACCTCACTATTTTTCCAAGGGCAGTGCCTGGACCACCTGCAGCAGAAGCCCCTGGAAGGAGGGCTGTTAAAGTGGTGAGGCCTATGGTCACATCTGGCTCTGCCACATTCACTGAGGCCCATGGTCACATCAGCCACATTCACCATGTGACTTGACATCTTGACATCTCAGCAGAGCTCCACGTTCCTCATGTATAAAATGGAGAGTACAGGCCCTGGTTTCCTGCTTCCCCGGGGGGAGAGTTAGTGACGTGTGGAAAAGGTTTGTCCTGTGAGGCAGCCTCTTCCCATCTTGTCACCTTCCCCTACGAGGGAGCAGCTCCGGGCTGGGCTCCTTCCGGCAGAGCTTAGTGAGCATCTGCTGACCTCACTGGCTGACTCACTTGAGAGAAATGAGGACAGAGGAAGTTGTATTGAAGTAGCCCTGGAAAACCAGGTAAAGATGCAGTGGGCCAGCTTGCTCTTTCATGGACTCCAGTGGGGTGGGAATGAGAAGCAGGTGCAAAACCCAATAGTTCTCTGTAGAGCTTATTTATTTATTTATTTATTTTAGAGGAGGACTCACTCTGTGTACCAGGCTGGCCTGTAATTTAGTCACATGTGAAAGGATCTTCTATCTACATTTTTCTTTAAACCACATTAGCCAAAAAAATAGAAGCAGGAGGGAGCAGATAAAGTAAGAATGACACAGCACTGAGCATTGAAGCAGCAATGGGTACCTAGGCATTGGAGTAATCCTTTCCCCTTTGGAGAGTTTGAAATTTTCCATAATGAAAGTTTAGAAAAAAGAAGAAAGTCAACAATCAGAAAGTTCCCAGGAGACTCCATTCCCTCCCTTGCTGAGTCTATGTGGAAATCAAACGAGATACTCTCCAGGTGCTCAATAAATCTTGGTTCCATTCCTATCTCCAATCCTGTGTATTCGCCAGCTCACCAGTCAGAGATCTATTGCTGTGCTTGAGAGCTGCATCTGGCTCATGTCTGTTTTCCCAGAACAAAGTCCTGACTCCTGTCCAAAGAAGACATTAGCTATCTTGGAACTTCTATCAGAACTGGAGGTTTTCTATCAAAGGTTGCCAAAATGGTATCTGTTCACAGGTTCTTGGTACTCCCCCTATCAGTTCTTGGGACTGGAAGCTGAGTCCAGCAAGTGGGTGTGACCAGGCACCACCACACCTGGCAAAGTATGATATTCTTTTGTTAAAAAATAATTAATTTGCCGGGTGTGGTGGCGCACGTCTTTAATCCCAGCACTTGGGAGGCAGAGGTAGGAGGATTGCCATGAGTTCAAGGCCACCCTGAGACTACATAGTGAATTCCAGGTCAGCCTGGGCTAGAGTGAGACACTACCTTGAAAAGTCAAAAAATATTTATTTATTTGAGAGAGAGTGAGAGAGAAATAGGCAAAGAGAGAGAGAGAGAGAGAGAGAGAGAGAGAGAATGGGTGCTTCAGGACTTTCAGCCACCACAAATGAACTGCAGACACATGCACCACCTTGTGCATCTGGCTTTACATGGGTGCTGGGGAATTGAACTCGTGTCCTTCTGCTTTGCAGGCAAACACCTTAATCAATAAGCATCTCTCCAGGTCAGAATCCATGTCTCTAACAAGATTCTTGGTGGTCCTTATGATCAGGCTGAGTGGGAAAACTCCAAAATGATATCTCTCAAGTCTGGAACCTTCATTCTTTATTTTATTTATTTATTTGTTTTTGGCTTTTCGAGGTAGGGTCTCGCTCTAGCCCAGGCTGACCTGGAATTCACTATGGAGTCTCAGGGTGGCATTGAATTCATGGCGACCCTCCTACCTCTGCCTCCCGAGTGCTGGGATTAAAGGCGATTCTCATGTGCCCTGTAGTTTGAGATCCATGAAAGCTCAGCATGGGGGCTGAGGGTATGGGCTTCAGATCATAGTGACCACTGCTCACCAACTATGGGACCTTCGATAAATTACTTAATGATTCTCTTCACCTTGGTTTACCTACCTGTAACATGGGGATAAGAGCAGAAAGCACTTGGCCTAGGCATTAGAGCATTAACATAAGTGGGACCTAGGGCTCTCTGGAAACAAGTCCTGTGTCCCTCTTTCCTCCTGTCTCCCACTGCATCTTCTTGGTGCTTCTGCTGTAGCCTTCAGTAGAGTCACATGTGTACACTTGGGACTCTGGACTCAGAGGACAGAGACTGTGTCTATTTATTAAATGTCTAGTCCCTCCCAGCCTTTTCAGGGCTTTTTGAAAAAAAATATAGAATTTTATTTGTTTATTTATTTGCAAGCAGAGAGAGGTAGAAGAGAGACAGAAAGAGGGAATGGGTGTGTCAGAGCCTCCAGCTACTGTAAATGAACTCCAGATGCATGTGCCATTTTGTGCATCAGGCTTTATGTGGGCACTGGGAATCAAATTCAGGTCATTAGGCTCTGCTAGCAAGCACCACAACCACTGAGCCATCTCTCTAGTTCCCAGGGTTCATTCTTAATTCTCTACACATACCAAGCAAACAACAGCACACATAAAAGAACCCCAATAATAATAGTTAATAAAAATAAAGAGGTCACATTTTTTATCATACCATGTTAGACCTTAGAGATCCTCTAAACTGGCCCCTTATACACAGGAGTCCGAGGTTAAGTTGTTTGTCTCTAGTCACAGCACAGTTGTGGAACTGGGGTTGGAACTCCAGTACTGTCAGCTACCAGCTATACTATTTGAGCTCTGAACTCTTCATTGTAAAAAAATGGGCATAACTAAAAGCCGAGTGTGGTGGCGCACACCTTTAATCCCAGTACACAGAGGCAGAGGTAGCATTGCTACGAGTTCGAGGCCAGCCTAGGATTACAGAGTGAGTTCCAGATCAGCCTGGGCTCCCGAGAGACCCTACCTCAATACCCCCCCCATGAAAGGGCAGAAAGACTTGTAACTGCACGAGCATACTGTAACATATTGAGCAAGTAGTGGGTGTTGACTGGTAAGAGGGGCCATGAGCAGTAGGGGAGAGAGTCTAAGCCTGTGAATAATTGATCAGTCTAACAACCCCTGGTTCCAGTCACCGGTTCCTTCCCTCACTGAGCTGTTGACCAAAGTGACCCATGAGGTTCCAAAAACAAGACAGGATTCTGTCACAGCTCTTGAGTACCCTCCCCAGGCCTGAGGCAAAACCCTTTTGCTGAAGAAACCACAGAATGCCAGCACTGAGAGACCTGTCGAGGTCTGAAATGGTAACCAGCCCCCAGATGGTAGTTAGTGTAGTGCTGGAAGGCACTGCATAAGCTGCCAGAGGAAGCTGGTCAACGACAGCTGGAGCAAACAGAGACCACTGGCATGAAACACAGTCTGCTGCCGTGAGTAGACTGACCACACCTCCAACTGGGAGAGAACAGCAAATCAAGAAAGGAGCACTTCCAAAGAGAGAGAGAGAGAGAGAGAGAGAGAGAGAGAGAGAGAGAGAGAGAGAGAGAGAAAGTAAAGCGTGGTGGCGCACGCCTTTAATCCCAGAACTCGGGAGGCAGAGGTAGGAGGCCACCCTGAGACTACATAGTGACTTCCAGGTCAGCCTGGACTAGAGCAAGACCCTACCTCGAAAAACCAAAAAAATAAAAAACAAAAAAAAGAAAGGAGCACTTGTGCAAGGGAGGAGCCTAGGCCTGGGGGAGATAATCAACAGCTTTTAAATTCAGCCAAATATTCCACTTAGTGAGGGGGAGCCCTTAACTGGAACTGGGAATTTAGGGCGACATGCACCAGATCCCGGACTCTTGGGCTCCCAAGAAAAGATGCACCATGGGAGCAATTGACGGAGAAGCTACTAAAAATAGAATCTAGGTAATCCAGAATTGTGTATATCTGTTAACCTATACTGATCTCACTCTCCGATGGAGATTGTGTTTGTATTTTTCAGAATGCAGCAAGAGAGCTGGGGCTCATCTAACCCTACCAACCAACCATAGGCCGATAGCTGAGATCCTGGCAAGAGATGAGCCACCACAGTCATATCATGGAGGATCCATATGGAACCCCGCAGAGAATGACGGGATGAACAAGAGGCCCACAGCCACAGCCATTCAATCAACATAGGATAACCCAGTGAGACAGAAACCAATGATTTTCGACACAAAGACCCCTAAGTTCTCAACATTAAAGCAGCCTTAATACTCACCCACCATGACTCATGGAACTGAGCGGAAGAGGGGGCAGAAAGATTGTAAGAGCCCTGGTAGGGGAGAATATCCAGAGGCATGGTGCCCCTGAGTAACAACATACTAGGGCCAGAAGAACCGGGCTGAATACTAGGCTATTCATGATTCCCTGCCCCAAGGACTGATCCAGACGGCCAACGCAGAGGATATTCAGCTGACTGGGGATGGGGAAGAGAGGCAATGGGGAACTGGGGATAACCACTCATCGTTTGCCCACTAAATAATGTAACTCATTATGAACAATTAAAAAAAAAAGAAAAATAAAGACTTGTAACTGGTCAAGGAGAGTGACTGTTGAGTGCTCAGCCATAAACAGGTCATCTATACTCCCCCTTCCAAAGACTGGGGAATAGAGCAGAAAAAGGGAGTGAAAGGAATTTAAGAGGCAGAGAATCAGGAGGAGAGATGTGGAACTCTGTCTTCAGGACATGACATGGCCATTGCACTCATGAACTCACAGTCACAGGCCCGTACAAGATGGGGGAAAGGCTCATAAGCCCCCACCCCTTCCTGAGGAGTTCTGGCACTTAAAAGTTGCTGGGGAGGGGCTTCTTTGGGCTCTTCCTTGGGACTTCTTTCACTGACAGTGGAACAGCCCGGGACTGATGCCCTCCACCCCCATGCTTTCATGACCTTACCATCATGGTTGGCATTTCCTAGTGTCCATGGCTCATCGGAGTCAAAGTGAGTGTCTCCTCCAATCCCTGGGCCAGGAAAGTAGGCGTGGGCTAGGAATCCCCCTTCTCCATCAAATGGGGAGCTGTCACCATGGAAACCAGAAGCAAAGAAGATCATGATGTCTGCCTCCTTCCGGTCACTCTTGATCTCATGGTATGGCACTTCCTCAAAGGTCAGCGGGGTCACCTTCTGCCACACGTCAAAAGCCTGGCGAATAGCTTTCCGTGTATCTAGCTCTCCCACTTTCGGGGTATAGTTGTGAATGCTGGCAAAAGAGGGGAGGGTCATTAGGGACAGAGAGCGAGAGGCAGTATGGTTCAGTGGTCTTCACATTTTCAATCCTGGAATTCTGCTGAGCTGCTCCAGGGCTAAAGAAGGAACTGAATAGGCAGAGCTTTGCATCCCTACCCTGGCCTCAGTCAGAATAACTTTATTTTAATCACTGCTTTTATTTCTGACAAGATTTATGCTGAATAAAGGATTCCATCCAATGTATATTAAAACTGGACAGATGGCGTCCTCTAAATTAAAATTTTTCTCCCTCCAGACTTGGTGGCGCACACCTTTAATCTCAGCACTTGGGAGACAGAGTTAGGAGGATCACTGTGAGTTCGAGGTCAGCCGGAGACTACATAGTGAATTCCAGGACAACCTGGGCTAGACCAAAAAAAAAAAATTCTCCCAATAGAGAAACTATGTACATTTATAAAAGTGATAAACAAACAGCACAAAGTAGTCTTAACTCTTTAAAAACATTGTTGGGAGGGCTAGAGCAATGGCTCAGTGGTTAAAGGCACTTGCTTGCAAAGCCTAACAGCCTGGGTTGGATTCCCCACTACCCACATAAAGCCAGATGCACAAAGTGGTATATGAATCTGGAGTTTGTTTGCAGTGACAGGAGGCCCTTACATGTCCATACTCTCTAAAACAAACAAACAAATAAATAAACAATTATTTAAAAACACTGTTGGCACTAACTATTGCCTGTCTACCTAGAAGCTGGTATAGAACAGTACCCAATTTAAGCCATGATAAACTTGCTATTTTAAAAGGTATTTATTAGGGCTGGAGAGATGGCTCAGTGGTTAAGGCACTTGCCTCCAGTGCTTAAGGCCCCTGGTTCAATTCCCCAGTGCCCACATAAGTCAAACCCACAAGGTTGTGGTCCTGGTGCGCTCTCTCTATCTATCTCTCTCTCTCTGTCTGTATCTATCTGCTTGAAAAATGAATAAATAAAATAATTTTTAAAAAGGTATTTATTTATTTATTTGCAAGCAGAGAGAGATGGAAAGAAGAAAGACAGACACACAGATAGAGAGAATGGGCACACTAGGGCCTTTCGTCCTGCAAATGAACTCCAGATGCATGCGCCACTTTGTGCATCTGGCTTTATGTGGGAACTGGGGAATTGAACTCAGGTCCTTAGGCTTTGCAGGCAAGTGCCTTAATTGTTGAGCCATCTCTCCAGCCCCTAAACTTGCTATTTAAGGTTACTATATCCAAAGGGCATGGTTCTCTACAAAAAAAACACTACTTATAGGTGCTCTGCCCCATGAAGGCCTGGCATGAGCCATCTTACTTATTCTACAAGTAAGGAAACCAAGGCCGAGAGAGGTTGGGTTTGGAAGTTAGGGTCAGAATTGGGTGAGAACCCAGTTTTTTTCCTCATCTTGATCGAGTCCTACTCCCAAGACAGTTTCTGGCATAGATTCCTCTTAAGTTTTCTTTCCTGAAAAAATCCTTTGCTGATCTCTAGAGCTGGTGAGAGGAGAGCCCTTAGTTTATTCTGTCTTGGGTCCTATGCTTTTACTCAGGATTCATCTGGGATGGAATCAGAGGATTGAGAGGTGCCAGCCAGAGCCCACCAAGCCTGCCCCATCCTTGCCCTTGCCCCAGCCCCTCTTGAAGGTGTCTGAGGCCGCTGTGATGAGCTACATCATCCCTCTGTCCGTTCACTGGTCTGACTTGGAGACTTCACCTGGCCTGACCTGGTTTTCCCAGACAGTCAAGGGATGACACAGTTATGATTCACATCTCCATTTACACTTCTTAAGAAGCAACTGGGATTCGGACTGGGCACCTCAAGTGACGTCTGCCGGCTGATTTAGGGTGGACAGGGAATTGAGCAGAGGCAAGCACAGACATAGACAGGGCCTGAATCATCTTCACTTTCAGTAACTAAAACCTGAAGGAATCCAAGCACCCAAAGAACCAGATAAACCTAAAAATCCATCAAGCTGAAGTCACTATCCTGTGGAAACCACAGGAGGACATGATCACAGGCTCTTAGCACCTGGGGCTGATGTCCACATGCCTGGCCCTCATCCTGACCCCCCCCCCACTCCAGACACACCTACCATGTGAGCTTCTGAAACTTGGACAGGAAAAACAGAGTGAGCATGGAGACAAGGTCAGGGAGGAAGGGGGGTATCAAAGCACCTGTAGGTGATGTGTTTTTGCCTCCACTTCTGTCCAGTCAGGGCATAGCGCTTGTTTCTCCGTCTCCGGCTCAAGTGGGGGTGATCAGGGACACCACACCGGGGTTTCTTCATCCACCTGGGCAGAGAGAGGAAATGCACAAACACACACATATGTTTTGTGGTGACTGGGCACTCTAGGATGACAATGCCCACTCCCCAGTCCCGGTCCAAATGACAATGTAAACCACAGCTTAGATTCTGAGACCCTGGCTCTGGATGCCCCTAGCAGGAACTTGACCAACTGATTCATTAATTCATTCACTCACAATCAAACAGGAAGGAACTTTACTAAGTACAAGATTTGAATCAGCTTGATAAGTTCCAGTGCTGAACTCACCCATACAAAGGACTGAATCATCAAGAACCTCACTTTTCTTTTTATTTCTTTTCTTTCCTTCCTTCTTTCTTTCTTTCTTTCTTTCTTTCTTTCTTTCTTTCTTTCTTTCTTTCTTTCTTTCCTTCCTTCCTTCCTTCCTTCCTTCCTTCTTTCATTGGTTTTCTTATTTGCATCCTCACTCCTGCCTGCAGGCCCTGCATGATCTACGTGCTGCCTACCAGTCCAACAGCCTTTCTCCCTTTATATGCTACGTTCTAGACACAGTGGGCTTCCTGCTATTCATTCCTGTTCTACAGTCTTTGCATTAGTTGTGACACTGTCTTCATGGTTTTTCCCTTCACTTCATTAGAGCCTCTGCCCTTTAGCAAGCTTTCCCGGATGAAGCAGTGTAAAATAGGCTCCAATCTCAACACTGTCGGCTTATGTCACTTAATGTTTCCTCATAACATTTATCTCCATGAAATTATGTATCTGTTTTTTCTTCAGTCTGCATTTCTCTCACCAGCTTTTCAGCTCTGTGAGGATAGGGGGTTGCTGACACTGAAGGGGTTCAATCATGATTTATCCACTGACTGACTGAATGAATCCGAACTTTTCAGCAGTAATAGGATGGCTCAGCATGAAATATAGCAAATTTCCTTTCACTTACAGGTGTTCAAGAAGTGGCTAACTAGCCAGGTGTAGCGCAGGCCTGTAATCTCAGCGTTTGGGAGGCTGAGGTAGAAGGATCGAGAGTTCCTGCCTCGGAAGAAAAGAAGTAGGACTTGGAACACGATTCTCTGCAGCACTTATTACATTATCTTGTAATTTTAAAATTCTTGTCTCGTGCTTCTAGTAGGTGGTAAAATCATTGAGGACAGGGGCCATGTCCCCAAAGTCAGTCCAGTACTTGGAACTCAGTGAATCCTGGTAATTTTTGCTTATGAGGTAAAGGTACACCAGGGGACTTTATGAAGATTGTGTCAGGGTAGCAGATATAAAAGGTAGTGGCTGATTGCAGCCCAGCCACCCCGCTTTTCATGTCCCTGAACCAGAGCTTGGCATCACTGGGAGGGAAACAGTCTGACCTCATTCGTAGCTGTTAAAAGCAGTTGTCATTGGCAATATGGAGAAAAGAAGACAGAGGCTATTTTAACTAAATAATAAAAGTCCCTGGAGGGAATTAACCAGGTTTTACTCATCTCTGGATGCTCCAGGTTGTCCAGAGAGTGACCCACGCTCACACACCAATAATAAGGTACAATGACAGCAATACCATGTTTACAGTTTTCACATGGTCATACTCTTTTAAAATTGTTTTGGGGATGGAGAGATTGCTCAGTGGTTAAGGCACTTGCCTGCAGAGCCTAATGACCTAGGTTTGATCTCCCAGTACCCACATAAGCCAGATGCACAAAGTGGTGCATGCATCTGGAGTTCTTTGCAGTGGCTAGAGGCCCTGCTACACCAATACTCAATCTCTCTCTCTCTCTCTCTCTCTCTCTCTCTGCTTGCAAATAAAGAAATAACTAAAATATTTTAAAATTTGTTTTGACACAGGATCTTGCTATGTAGCCTGGGTTGTCCATGAACTCATAGTCCTCCTGCCTCCACTTCCTGCAAGCTGGAATTTCAGGAGGTCACAACCACACGCAGCTCACTTTTAGAATTTTTTTTTTTTGAGGTCAGTTCTCACTTTATCACAGGCTAGTCTAGAACTCACTCTGCAGCTCAGGCTAGCCTTGATTCTCCTACTGCAGCTCTTTCCGAGTGCTGGGAATAAAGGCTTAAGCCACTCTGCCTGGCTAAAATTATATATGTATATTTGTGAGCAAAGAGAGTATGGTTACACCAGGGCCTCTTGCTGCTGCAAATGAATTCCAGATGCTTGTGCCACTTTGTGCATCTAGCTTTACGTCTTTACGTGCGTACTGGGGGGAATTGAACCTGTACCAGCAGGCTTTGTAACCAAGCACTCTTAGCCGCTGAGCCATCTCCACAGCCCTAGAATTTTTGATCTTTTGATTCTTAAAACAATTCTATGTGATAACCAGAAATTATTATCTCCATTTTACAGATGAAGGAAAAGATAAACAAATCAAGAAACTTGTAAAACAGAAAACACTGAGGCAGGATTGGAACCTAGCTGAATGAGTAAGTGAACTATGCATACAATTTAACAAACAGGGGCTAGGGCTTCTATTTTTCCTCTGTGTTTAGCACAAAGTTGAGCTGGAGGAACTATACTGTTGACTGACTGATTGACTGACTGAATGAATAAATGTGTGACATTTCCCAAAGCAGATACTCAAAAATAGTTCTTTTTTTTAATTGTCCATAATGAGTTACATTATTTAATGGGCAAACAAAAAGTTGTTATCCCCCATTCCCCAATGCCCCTCTTCCCCATCCCCGATCAGCTGGATATCCTCCTCCATGGGCCATCTGGATCAGTCCTTGGGGCAGGGGACCATGGATAGCCTAGGAGACAGCCCGGTTCTGCTGGCCTTAGAGTGTTGTTACTGAGGGCGGCTCAAAAATAGTTCTTGAGCTGGGTGTATGGCATACACCTTTAATTCCAGCACTCAGGAGGCAGAGATAGGAGGATCGTTGTGAGTTTGAGACCACCCTGAGACTAGATAGTGAATTCCAGATCAGTCTGGGCTAGATCGAGACCCTACCTTGAAAAACCTGGAAGGACTCCTCTGGAAGGAGACAGACAAAGGCAGCAATTGACCAAGGTCACAGGGATGGAGCTGAAAGTCTCTGAATTCTACCCCCAACGCCTACCCTACTCCATGTGAGCAGCCTTCTTCCCACGCTTCCAGAACACTGCTCCTCCTGCTTTCCTACAAAGGAGTGTGGGCAGAGCTGCAAGAGGATAAGGCTGTCCTCTGCCCCTTCTTTTCCCATCCACCTGCCACTCTCTGAACCTCCTCCAACAGGCCTGGGGCTTTCTGGAGCAGAATGAGCTCCAGGGCCAGCTGGCGCCTCAGCAGACATCAGTGCTCCTGGCCCAAGATGCACTGCCACAAAGCCTGTGCAAATCTCCCCAAGTAACCTCAGTTTAGGAAGGCATTTGGGCTCTGAGAAGCTCACTCGTGAGGCCACAAGGCCAAGGATGCCACTCACGACGTCACAGGAGCCTTCAAATGTTCTCTCAGAATTTCCCAATTTCGCAGTCAGAGGAAGGAAGGAATAGAAAATGTTTGGGCTGAATTTTTGGATCACCAAGTTTTAAAAGTTTAGCATCTTAGAATCATGTAATCTAGGAATTGAGAGCTATAATCCAACACTCCCCTTTGCGAATAAACTGGCTGAGACCCAGGAATGATTCTGTAATTTACTCAAGGGATGAGCTGATCCTCAATCCACAATTGGGTGCATTACTTATTCTGCCCTCTACCAGCTCTCCTTTGTCCTCAACTAGCCCTGCCATCTGCTTCCATCCTGGCATGGGCTCCCATCCCCTACTCCCCCCTGTGGAAGTCCTTTTTTCCTCCATGCCTTCCTGGACTAGATGGCTTTTCTCTTCTTTTTTTTTGGGGGGGGGGTTAGGGGGAGGTTGAGGCAGGGTCTCACTCCATCCCAGGCTGACCTGGTACTCACTCTAGCTCCAGCACGTCCTCAAACTCACATCAATCCTCCTAGCTCAGCTGGCATTAAAGGTGTGAGCCACCATGCCCGGTTATCCCCTTGCCCAGTTACCCTTCTCCAGCTGCTGAAAATGGACTCCAGATATATGAGCCACTTTGTGCATCTGGCTCTACGTGGGTACTGGAGAATCGAACTTGGGTCGTTAGGCTCTACAGGCAAGTGCCTTAACGGCTGAACCATCTCTCCAGGCTGCTCTTCTCTTAGCAGCCTGAATAGCTTCTTACACAGAATGTTCAACTCGCTACCATCTTAAACAAACAACACATCACTCATTTCTTCTTCCCTTTGCTCCCAGACTTCTCCAAAGGTTTCTCTGCTGCTATCTCTCCCACTCTTCCTCTCACTTTCCTCTGGCTTCGCTGCCTCAATCCCTCTGAGGTTATCAACCTCAAGGCTGCTGAGCTTAGCAAATGCCTTTCAGTCACTGTCCTGTGTGATCACTTGGCAGCTAACCCTGCTGACCACACCCCCTTCATGACTATGACAACTCATCACCTCCCCTTCTCTGACTGCACCTTCTAGTATGGCTTTGTGGGGTTCCATCCTTGACCCTCCTTCCTTCCTCCTCTCTATGCTCTTCCGAGTGATGAAAACCACGAGTCCTTGTGTCTGAATTTATGTTACCGCCTCCTTCTGAGCTCTAGGCTGGCGTGGCCAGATGACCGTCACTCAGCATCTTACAGGGTGGTATGCTGGGGCCAAGCACAGTGCCTGGCACGTGCAGGAACTCAGCAAAAGTGTTTGTTAAAGGGAAAAGTGGTACAAGAGTTGCCGACCTGTTCCCATTCAAGCATTTTCTATATCAAGTGAGACATGCACTCTATTTCAGAGGAACCTGGGGGGGTCACTCATAGAACCATAAGAGATTTAAGGGACCTTCTATAAGCCACCCCTTCATTGTACTAACAAGGAAACCAAGGTCCAAAAGGGTCAACCTGACCTGTGTCCACAGCCACACAGCTAATTCATGGCACATGCACAGCTCACACAGGACAGGGCAGGCACTGAGTGAAAGATAGGAAGGTAGAATGAGCATGATGTGGCCATGGTGGATGTGAACCCAAATGTAAGTTCAGAAAGTTCAATGGCACGTCGTCCTACGCAATCTTACTCGATTGTTGTCTGGTCCAACACACCGGTGACCGGGATCCCGTAAAACTGCTGCATAGTGGAGACTGCAGACTGCAAGGCCTTCCCCGAATGCAGCGCAGAGGCCCGCGAATCGTAAGGGAGCAGATAGCCATAGGACTTTAGCCAGCTCTGAAAGACACGTGAAAGGAAAGGATGCGTCATGCTGGGCAGGTGCCATTCCCCCTTGGCAGAGATCTGTCCTTCAGACTAGGCACCATTGAACCCAGGTCACTCGCGGCTTTGCGCCCTGATTCCTTCCTCCTTCACTCCACCTGCAGACAATGTCAAGTGAATTTCCAGAAAAGGCAGCTCTGATTGGCTTACTTCCCTGCTGTCAACCTCTCACTGGATCTCTACTGGCTCCAGAGTAAAGACAAGTTCACATTCAAAGCATTCCCCTGGATTCAGAGTTTCCCGCTGACACAGCCCCACATGCAGAGCACAGGATCGGGAATGCTCTGAAGTGGAACAGTCCACAGAAATGTGCCCTCCGGGGACCCGTTGTGGCTCAAGTCAGAATCTGATAAGAATCACGCTGTGGGATATAGATTTGCAGGAGAGTATATAGTCTTCCTTGCTAAACGACCTCCCATGCAAAGCAAGCTATTATAAATAAGTGTAAATAAACGTGGCAAAGTATTTCTTAATTTAAGTATGATTAGATACTAAATGCACAGAAAAATATGTAAGAGAATTCCTTGGCTTTTAGAAATACACACTGAAGTATTTAGGCTTACATAAGGTTTGTGCTCAAATGAACTCAGAAATAAATGCATGAAATCTATTTAAAGGGGAAAAGAGAGCTAGATAAAGCAAATGTAGAAAGTTCACCGTTGGGGAATCCAGGTGAAGGATATTCAGGTGCTCTTTTTCCTATTCCTGAAAGCTTTTCTGATGGTCTAAATGATGTGAATAATAGTGTATGGATGTGCATGTGTGCACATGTGTGTGTTTGAACCCAGGGCTTCTTGTATGTATGCTAAGTATGCACTTTACACTGATCTACACCCCATCCCCTCTATTAAAGTTATTTATTTACGTGTGCATGTGTGTGTGTGTGTGTGTGTGTGTGTGTGTGTGTGTGTGTGTGTGTGCACATGAGCACAAACAGGGCCTCTTGCCTCTTCAAACAAATGCAGATGCTTGTGGCACTTTTTGTGTCTGGCTTATATGGACAGCTTGGGAATTGAACCCAGACCCACAGGCTTTGTAACTGCTGAGTCATCTTTCCAGCCCCCAAGTTTTTAACACTAAAGAGGGGCTGGTGAGATTTCTTAGTGGGTGAGTACTTGCTAAACAAGCATGAGGACCTAAATTTGATCCCCAGTACCTACATTCAAATAACAGGGTTGGGCTGGAGAGATGGCTCAGCAGTTAAGGCACTTGCCTCCAGTGCCTAAGGCCCTGGGTTCAATTCCCCAGGACCCACATAAGCCAGACCCACAAGGTGGTGGCCCTGGTTCTCTCTCTCTTTCTCTCTGTAGCTCTCTGCTTGAAAATTAATGAATAAAATATTTGAAAAATAATAATAACAGGGTTGGGGAGATGGTTCAGCACTTAAAGGTGCTTGCTTGTAAAGCCCAAGGCCCCAGGGTTCACTTCCCTAGTACTCTTGTAAAACCAGATGCACAAAGTGGTGCATGCATCTCATGTTTGTTTGCAACAGCAAGAACGACCATTCTCTCCCTCTCTCAAATAAATAAATCAAAATATTTTAAAACAAACAAAAACACAACAGGTGTGACTATACACACCTGTAACCCCAGTGCTGAGCAGGACAGAGACAGGAGGGTTTCTGGGGCTCACTGGTCAGACAATCTAGGCAAGAGACCCTGTCTCTAGAAAATAAGGCAGACAGTGATTGAGGAGGTCACTCCGTGTCCTCCTCTGGCCTCTTTCCTTATGGGCATGGAGTGCACACATGTGTGCATACTCGTGCATATTGCACATGCACACACAACCCACACACACACAGAAATAATAAAGAGCTAACTGGGAACCTGCTTTGGTTAAGTATATCACCAAGGACTTCTTTTGTGCTTTACTGTTCTCCAAGTTTAATGCATGCAGTCATTTGCTAACGAAATATAATTGGGCTGGGGGTGTGGCTTGGGTAGAGCTCTTGACTGGTATGCACAGGCCCTGAGTTCAATCCTAGCACCACACAGAAAAAAGGAGAAAAACCTGAAGCGGGTCAGTGACTGAACCAAGTCTGGGTGACAAAGCCCAGACAAGCCATGTGTCTGAAAGATAGCAAGGCAAACATGTAATTCCACCCTGGAAGGCAAGAGGAGATAGAAACCTGAAGAACTGGGAGCACTGGAAAATATTTCCAGTATCCACTGGAAAATAAGAGAAATATCCACGAGTTTACTGATTAAAGGCTCACAGCCAGAAAATCCCATTTTCTGCCATCCTTGTAGCAACATCCTGAGCACCAAGTGAGTCAGTGAAGGAGAAGACATCTTGGCAAATACACTATTCTTTTCTATCTGTAGTTTTTTGTGTTTTAAACTGTGTCCCAGGTACCTAGGGTGTCTTAGAAACCCCTATATAGCTGAGGATGACCTTGAACTTATGATCCTCTTGCATCTTCTTGCTGGGATTACAGTCATATGCCTCAGTGCCCCATTTTATAAGGTGCTGGGAATTGAACCCAGGGCCTACCAAGTGAGATACATTCCCAGATAGTATAGCTTTTGTTTCTTTTAAAAATTTATTTATTTATTTATTTATTTATTTATTTATTTATTTATTTGCAAGGAGAGAAAGAGAGAGAGAGTGCTTGATTGAGAAAGTATGGGCCTCCTGTCATTGCAAACAAACTCCAGATACATGCACCACTTTGTGTATCTGGCTTTGGGTACCGGAGAATTGAGTCCAGGCCATCAGGCTTTGCAAACAAGTACCTTAACACCGTGCCATCTCTCCAGCCCCTTGTTCATTTCTTGTTTTTTTCTTTTTTCTGGTCCCTTGTTTCTTGTTTTTATATGAACAAACTTATTGTGGACGCATCTCTTATTGGAAGTCCAATCAAACTACTTTCAGAGGGCAGACACCAGAAATGATAAATAAGTTACTTATTGTTATTATTTTTTAACTAAAGATGGCTATAACATCACCACTTCCTTGTGATAAAATCCATCTGACTGGATAAAAACAGAATTGCCAGGAGAATAGTCTTGAAACATCTGCAAAAGAGCCACAACCTTGCTTCGCTCACATTTGGTATCTAAAACATGTTTTCCTTTCTGAGTAATGACACAGAGGATCAATACTTGCAGTTCCCCAAACACCGACTCTCTTTTCTGTCTTTGTACGTGCTTTCCTCTCTGTCTAGTATTCTTAGTTTGGCAAAAATATTTCATATTTTAATGTTCAGCCCATAAATTACTACCTTTGGAAGACTTCCCAGACTAAGCTATTTTCTCTCTCCTCAGGGCTCCCCACACCTATTGTGGATCTTAACAATATTGGGCTCCGATCACTACATGTCAGCCTCCTCCCAAGGGAAGGGTACCTGACATCTTTCTATTTCCAGTGCCCAGGACAGTGCTGGACATAGAGTGCAGTTTGTTATGTCCCGCCACAAAAATGGATCACTTACTACATGCTAGGCATTGTACAAGGTTCTGGGGGTACAACAAACTGACAGACTGGCAGGTGAGCCCATGAAAAAAAATACAGTGCTAGCGGAGAGATTGCTCAGTGGTTAGGATGTTTGCCCACAAAGCCTAAGGATCTGAGTTTGATTCCCTAATGCCTACGTAAAGCCAGATGCACAAAGTGGTGCATGCATCTGGAGTTCATTTGCAGTGGCTAGAGGCCCTGGATCACCCATTCTCTCTCTGTCTTTCTCCCTGTCTCTCTCTCTCTTTCTCTCTCTCTGCTTACAAATGAATATATAAAAATATTTTTAAAAATATAGTGCTTGCTCTCTAACTGGACCGGAGGCCTGCTCCACAGGAGGGAAAGCATGCCTGGTACTGAAGACCTAGTCAAAACCCTATAGTTGGGGAGGTCATGAGCCCTAGGAGAGTAACACCTGCTGTTGTCTGGCTAAATCATATATTATGCCAACCAAACTGCCTTACAAGCACTTTTTAAAAAAAAATAAGCATACCCAAATAATAATGCTACTCTCACTTTTCGCTAGAGAAGCTTCTCTTTTTCAGATGGTGGTGACCACTGGTATAACTCAAAAGTCACCATAGTGCTGAGAAGAAATGACAGTGGAGTGTTTAGCACTGGGACATCTTTATCACTCTTCCCAAGGCTCAGGGTCTATTGCAGAAGAGGTGGTGGAAAGATTGTAAGAGCCAAAGGACTGCTTACAACGCAAACTTCCAGACACAAAATGGCCTTGATATTCATGATTTTACAGTGCCAGATAATACCTACACATAATGGGAGGAAAAGATGTTGACACCGAAACAAAACAGAGACTAATTGAGAGGGGGAAGAGATATGGGGGAGGGTGGGAAGGGAATCATAATGGCTTATGATTTATGATTATGGAAGCTATCAATAAAATGTTTAAAAAATATATTGCTGCAGAACTGGTGGATAGAGTATGGGGGAAAGTGTCTTATCCACACGGAGTAGAGGAATGAGAAGGGGGAGCTCAGGAGATGAGAGGAAATTGAACGGTTTTAAAGATACAGCAGGTGTAAGTGGCACATTCTGAGCAAATGAAAACAACTAGTGCTGGAAACGGTGGCCCATGTCTTTAATCCTAGCACTTGAGAAACTGAGGTAGGAAGATCACCATGAGTTTGAGGCTAGCCTGGGCTACAGACTGAGTTCTAGGTCAGCCTGGTCTAGAGTAAGACCTTGCTTCAAAAAAAATTAAAAAGACAAGATGTTTGGGTGGAGGTAGCAATGAAAAGGAGGAGAGAGGAGAGAAGAGAGAGGACATTCACATAATGGACATACTTCAGAGAATTACTTGTGACTTGACTGTGGTCCAGGACAAGCCAAAAGGTTCAAGCAATGCACTGACAGGTGGAAATGTCAGGGAAACTGACAAGTTACTAGGGTTCATCTGAGTGTGTCATTAAGTCATGCCATCAAAGCATTAAGTCCCTGCATCACAGTCTCTCTGCTAAGGAATATGGATCCGAAACCAGACAACTCGGCATTCTCCGCTAACCTCACCTCTGCCTCTCACTTGCTCTGTGACTTGGACAATCCTCTGATTTCTCTGGGTAGAAGCCCCTGAAGTTGAAGCAAGGGTCCCACATCTCAGCCACACTGACTCGAAAACATTCTTTGCTTTTTCATACTTTAGGCACTTCTTGATGCCCACAAAGTTGTGTCTTTACGAATGCTAGCAACCCCCTCCACATCATTTAAGGCCTAGCTCAAATGTCACCTCGTTCATTAAGCCTTCCATAACTGCCCTCTTAACTCCCGAGGTACTTTGCACACCCTACTTTAAATGCAGTTACAACAATGGAGCCTATCTGTTCATTGATTATATCTATTTTCCCCACTAGATTGAGTTCCTGGGGACCACAGACTGCTATTGTGTGTGTGTGTGTGTGTGTGTGTGTGTGTGTGTGTGTGTGTGTGTGTGTGTGTCTGCTGCAGGAATTAGCACAGTGTCTGGTAAAATAGTCACTGCATTTATGAATGAATAAATGAATGAATGAACAGTTGGTCTTGGAGGCACTGTCTGGATACTAAGGAAAGAATTTCATCTTGGGAAGGATTAATGAGTAATACAGATGAAAGTACAAAGCGTAAAAAAATAAAAACAAACAAAAGTACCAAGCATAACTTCTGGTATCAGATTAAAAAAAAACATTTACTGAGATTCTATTTATTGTGGTTTGACTTTCTTGTTGGATGAGACCATAGGCTCCATTGTTCCACTTGAAAGAAAAAGATAAATATTCCATAAAAGAAAGTCTCATTCATTCAGTTTTCAATGGAATGACCTGTCTTTCATTTTTTTATACCTTGACCCATTAATCAATTGCCAGCCACATCAGAAGTCTAACCTTTCCAGTTCAGTTAACCATTCTAAGATGTCTGACACCTTCTGAATGCTGAAAGAGATGTGAAACCTGGAGGAATGTGAGAAGAATGAAGAGCACAGCAGAGACCAAAATAGCTGGGCTGAACCAAAGATGTAGAGATCACAAGCCAAGCCATGTGATTGGTCCTCTGGCCCCAGGGCGGGATTTGAGTCCCTGAGAAGCTGGAGCTGAGATAGATGGTCAGGTGTTGTGGCAGGAAAAGGAGAGAGCAGAGGCAAACAAGGAAAAGAAAATAAATAAACATAAAGCAGACCTAAGCGGGAAGACAGTGGCAGACGGCAGGCTGTGGTGAGATTAGAAGTGGCGATGGGGGCGGAGGATGTGGTATGAGTAGAGAGAGAGACAGAGATGCCTGGGAGGCCAGGAAAGCTGGATCAGTTAGTTTCAACAGGTGGCCTCAGGAGCATTCAAGAGCATCACACCTAAGCCAGACTGTCCAGCCCAGAGAAGAAGTGTGTGAGGGCGAGGGATCAGGTGTTAGGGCAGGATTGAGGTGGCCCAGTGGCATTATCAGAAAGGCCAGAGGTGAAACCTACTAAGAAGGGCAAGACAACGAAGTGTTCAATTTGAAAACATGGGCTGCAATGGGGAAGACAGAATAAAAGACTGATCAGAGTTAGGGCAGGCTGGGCATGGTGGCCCACACCTTTAGTCCCAGCACTCTGGGATGCAGAGCTAGAAGGATCACTATGAGTTCAATGCCACCCTGAGACAACAGAGTGAATTCCAGGTCGGCCTGGGCTAGAATGAGACCCTACCTCAACCCCCCTCCCAAAAAAGAGCAGGGCTGGAGAGATGGTTCGATTCCCCAGTACCCACATATAGCCAGATGCACAGAGTGACTGGAGGCCCTGGTGCACCCATTCTCTCTCTTTCTCTCTCCTTGCAAATAAATAAAAATATTTTTTAAAAAATAGCCAGGTGTGGTGGTGCAGGCCTTTAATCCTAGCACTAGGGAGGCAGAAGTAGGAGGATAGCCATGAGTTTGAGTTGTTGGCTATCCTCCTACTCAAAATGGCACATGCAGCTGGCTTTCGTTTGCAAGAGACCCTAGCCCTCCCCTCTCATAAATAAGACAGAAAGAAAAAAAATGGGCGTGTTGTGCTCAGTATCACCTAGCATTTAATCAAGCAGAAAGTATGTAACTCATTTAGAAAATCCTTCCACATTAGTTCAGTCTGGTCTCTGGCCTCTGTGCCTTAGCTCTGCTGTCACCTCTGGATCACTCACCTGTCAATGTCTGGCTAACTGTCACTTTGGCAAACAGTCCATCAGCAGCTTCAAACCCAACAACGAGACTCCATTGCGCTGTTGCAGACAGGCACGAGGAGGCCCCGTTATCCTCCCGCAAAACCTCTACATTTGTTTACAACTGCCTTTTTGCCTCATTTCTCTGGCACCTAACTCATAAACTGAGATCACTGTGATTCTGGTGTGTTTCTCAGAGTCTCGGACCTCCTGCCTGCTTCTCAGACGGCCTCCTCCAGAGGTGACACTGAATTCCCTCTACACATAGGGACTGGATAGCATTCTATCTAAAATAGATATTTAGATATTCTATCTAAAAAGATAGGTCACTCCACACACAAAATATTCCCAGCGTTTCTCTTCCTAGCTGTGTGCCTTTGCCTTGGCATCATGTTCCTCATCTGTTCATTAGAGGGTGATAAAGGAGGCGTCCTGGGAGGCTTGGTGAGATGAAGCACTGGGCTAGGTAAAGAATGGCCTTTGAAGATGCCCAAAGCCTGGGAGTGTCACTTTACATGGCAAAAGAGACTGTCCAGATAGGTGGAAGTTAAGGATCTTCAGATAAGGAGATTATCCTGGAGTACCCTGGTGGGGGTCATGGAATCACAAGACTGAGTCATAACAGGGGTCCAGAAATGTGATTTCAGAAGGAGCAGGTTCCAGGCCAAGAAATGAGGGTAACCTCACGAAGTTAGCAAAGCAGGGAAAGTATTCTCTCCTCTGGACCTGCGGGAAGAATGCAGCCCTGCTTATGCTTCCACCTTTGTCCCATCCAGAAATGTAAAATAAATTTATTTATTTATTTATTTTGAGGTAAGGTCTTGCTCTAGCCCTGGCTGACCTGAAATTCACTATATAGTCTCAGGCTGGCCTCAAACTCACAGCGAACCTCTTACCTCTACCTCCCAAGCGCTGGGATTAAAGGTGTGCACCATCATGCTTGGCAGAGAGAGAGAGAGAGAGAGAGAGAGAGAGAGAGAGAGAGAGAGAGAGAGAGAATAAGAGTATGGGAAGATCAGGACCACCAGCTGCTGCAAACAAACTCCAGATGAATGTGCCACTTTGTGCATCTGGCCTTACATGGGTACTGGGGAATCAAACTTGGGTCTTTAGGCTCTGTAGGCAAGTACCCTGACTACTGAACCATCTCTCCAGCCCTGTTTTTATTTTTTAACATATTTTCATTTATTTATTTGAGACAGAGAGGAAGAGGTAGACAGAGAATAAGTGAGTATAGGTATGCCAGGGCTTCCTGCCTCTAAATGAGCTCCATACACACACACCGCTTTGTGCATCTGGCTTTACAAAGGTACTGGAGAATCAAATTCAGGCTGTCAGGCTTTGCAAGTAAGCACCTTTAGCCACTGAGCCATCTCTCCAGCCCCAATTTTATTTTGTGTGTGTGTTGCTTGAAATTGATGGTAGGTGTAGCAGTTACCTCTTTGTTACTGGGACAAAACAACTGACTAGAAGCAGCTTATGTATGGGAGGAAAGGATTCATTTTAGCTTATAGTTTTATGTGCTAGTTTCCTTTTTTTGGGGGGGTGCTGAGGACTAAACCCAGGGCATTGCATTTAAGTGCTCATCCACTGAGATAAATCCCCAACCCCTTGCTTAGAGTTTTGAAGGGATACTTCATCATGACAGGGAGAGAATGGCAGATCTGACAGCAGGGACATCACATCTTGTTACATCAGCTGGGAGGAAGGAGCAAGAACAAGCTTGCTCTGAATACCTGGTGGGCTGGACTAATTAACTTCAAGGTCTGCCCCAGTGACACACCTCCTCCAGCAAGACTCCACCTTCCAAAGGCTCTACAAGCTAGGACTCAGTAGGAGGCTTAATCACAAATGCTTGAGACTGGAGGACATTTCACATTCAAACCTCCATACTAGGCAAGCACTGTGCCCCTGAGCAACACATTCAGCTGTATTACTTTAATAATTGAAGTTTGTGGTACTTGGTTGCAGAAAACAATAGGAAATTAATACATGCACATAAAATATTTGGCTGACTCTGGCAACATAAGAAACACTGGCACCATGTTCTTGCTCCTACACTCCTCCCAGCCAGCACAGTGTCTCCCCCCTGGGTTACTGCTGGATCAGTTCCTGGCACTCTTGTCCCACTAAAACCCTTCTTTCTCCTTTAGCCCTGCAGCTAAGGGCCCTTGCTACTAGGTTGACCAGAGTTATAACTTAAAAACTTCAAGCTGGGGCCCATCTAACCCTACCAACCAACCGTAGGCCGATAGCTGAGATTCTGGCAAGAGAGGACCCACCACAGTCATATCGTGGAGGATCCAAATGGAACCCCGCAGAGAATGATGGGATGAACAAGGGGCCCACAGCCACAGCCATTAAATCAACACAGGATAAGCCAGTGAGACAGAAACCAATGATTTTGACACAAAGACCCCTAAGCTCACAACCTTAAAG
>PVHP010009064.1:0-27376 GCA_004024765.1 Zapus hudsonius
TGAAAGAGTTCAAAGTCAGCTCATTAGCTTTGCCACCAGGCTTAATATAATTGAGGAGAACCTAATGGACTTCAGAAAAGACATATCAGAACTAAAGACAAACCTGCAAACTGAAGGTATCAAAAACCAGCTTTCCAAATTAACTGAAGACATCTGCAAATATAAGAATGACTGTCAGGAAGAAGTAATTAAATCAAATGGTCACTAAATGGTGGCTCTCAATTCGTCTCCCAATTGTGTATTATGGCGAATAGGTCCAAGGAAAATGAGCATATACAAGCAAGGATTATTGGAAGAGACAGAACCAAGCTCCCAGTAGAAGGGGACAGTGTGCATGCAAGACGGGTGTTCTGCCACAGAGCTATACCCTAGCTCTACCATGACTTCCTTTTCCTCTTTTGATTTTAGATTCTGTAGGAGCTATTGTATAGCTCTTGGTTGTAAGTATGTGGAAACAAAGCAATTTAATTGTTGTACATGCAAGCAAATAAATTCTGCCTACTAGGTGGGGAAATCTTCATGTTCTCAGTAGAAAAGCCAGTGTACAGATTCATTTCAGTATTTGTTCATCTATTTGACTCACCATTGGTTGGGGTTACCTTCTCCTTGCTGGGATAAAGTACCCAGACAAAGGCAGCTGATGGAAGCAAAGGTTTTATTTTGGCTTACAGTCTCTAGGGGAGGCTTTATGATCGCAGGGACAGCATGGCATGAGCAAAGCTGGACATCACCTCTGCCACAGCTTGTGGAAAACAGCAGCAGGAGAATGAGCTGAGCTCTGGCAAAGAGGAACTGGCTATAACACACCAAAGGCAGCCCCCAACAACACACCTCCTCCAGCAAGGCTCCACCTCCCCAAATTGCCTCCAGCCGGAGTGAAGCGTTCAAAACATGAGAGTTTATGGGAACGTCTGATTCCAACCACCTGTCCTGTTCATTGATGAACAGGAAGGAAATAAAGATCATAGCTTTCTTTTCCTGAAGAATCTGCACCAAAAAAAGAGTGCTTCTACTGGTTGATATTTAAAGAAACTAAAGTATAATCAAAATGAGTTTACTCTGGACTCTGTTGTAGGATGCAAATGTGGACCACGACAACTTCTTTCACCTTTCCATAGTATACTTGCCACTTCAAATGGAGGAATTCTGATCATTTCAATCTATAAGACAAGAAAAAGAAAACCTGTTTATTTTTAATTATTTTATTTTGACAATTCATGTACATAATGTAATTTGATTACATGACACACATACACTATTGAACTCTCTTATTCCTCTCCCATTTCTTCTAAACTTCTTTTTTCCCCCAACTAATACCTTAATACCCTTTCTACTTTCATGGGGGTTTTCTGTGCCCCCTGAGTGAAATTATGGTTTCTTGTATGAACATGGGTGGGGGTTCCTTGATAGAGTATGGGAAACTTACCAGTGGCTCTACCACAGAAGAACATTATTCCTCTCCCCCGCTCCCCAAACCATCAACTGCCATCAGATCCTCTGGGAGGAACACAGCTCTCACGAGCTCCTCCTCCTCTTGTGACAGAATGTTGACAGTCTAAATCTTGTTGCAGGGACCACAGCTTCTGTGAGTTCATGAGTGTAATAGTCATAGCAGAGAAGGGACCTGAACAGGTTGCCCAAAAGGAGACCTTATTTTCAGATTTTATATGTCAGAGAAGAAAGAAACCAGCTTGAATGGTCTAAAGAGAGCCCACCCAATGGGACAGGGCCCTCCATTTAGGTCTAGGGTATTTTTCCTCTCTTTTCTCTTTTAGATGTCACACTGAATGTGAGGTAGTGTGTCAGCCCTGGTGCCTAAAATAATCTGTATTTCCAGATTTTTCCTATCTGGGGCTGGAAGTTTGTTCCCACAGGGCCTGTCTAATGGGAGACTCCAGTTGGGGGTCCTGGGGTTTGTGTCTCATGGGGCACTACTAGTGTTTGTCATGACACGTCATCTGTGCTTGTTGCCCTGATTACCTGCACACAAATGAAGGCTGCCTTGCTCCTAATTCCTATCAATAGCTTATTAAGAAAAAATGTGTGTGTGTGTGTGTGTGTGTGTGTGTGTGTGTGTGTGTGTGTGTGTGTGTGTAAAGTTCCTGTGTTTTCTATGGATGCTGTAAGGTAAATGTTTGAAAGTAATAAAGTACCAAAATAATTATGCCAAGGACTTAAACATAAAAGCCCTGGATTTAAATCATTGGCATTCTGACTGGTGCCATTAAATATCTTAGTCTAACTTCAAGTCAATTTTCTCCTCACAGTGCTTGCCACATAAGTAATTTGGAACAGATGGTGACAAAAATAGGGTGTGTTTCATTCAGAACTTCCACCTTCTTGCCTCTCACTATGGCCACGTGAGGAGGGCATCCCTGTAGACTCCAGCCTCTCGTCACCAAACCTGAAAAGTGATCTTTGCTGCTTATGATATAGTCCTTGCTGCCAAATTAGAGGTACTGGGGAGAATCAGGCGACAACTTCACTTAAGTTCATTAGGAACTAATACATCAGGTCTTGTTCAATTATCAATGAATTACTACCACTCATTAAAGAGCAGAACCTTGCTGGGATGGCAGAAAGTGCCAGAAGTCTGTCTTTATTTCAAGACCTACATTAGCTCAGCAGGAAAGGGGTTATTGCTCATATGGATGGGAGTCACAACACACACATGCATTGGCAGAGGGTTTTATCTAATTGTGATCCCCTTTATCACCAGATAATATCAGTGTCATCTGCCACTCAGTGAATTACTCATTACAACTGCTAAACATTCCGCTGAAATATGCTAATTTTCATTGCTGGCAACTGCTTCTGAGTGACACAGAAAATCACCTCACTCATTGCTGAATTGCTGGACATTGTGCATTGCACTAAAAAGGGCAACAGAATGCAGAATGCTTCCAATTAAAAAGCAAAAGAAAAAATACTTGGTTCTTTAGGCCATTTCTAGTGGAATGTCTTGCACTTACTTATTGCTATATTAGACAACTGTTTGTAGCACTTAGACTGTATAGTCAGCTCCATTTAAAATTTTTCAGGGGATACAGAGTTGAATAAGACCTAATCCCTGTGCATCAGGAACACACCCACAAACTAAAGAAATGCAATGCATATGCAAATATGTACCCTGGGAGGTAAGGAAGGAGTGTTAGAAGAGTGTTTTGAATTATTAAATTTCCATCAAAAACTTGGACCTTTGGGGCTGGAGATAGCCAGGCCAGTGTGCATGAGGGCCTATGTTCAGTCCACAGCACCACGTAAACGGGGAATGGCAGTGCAAGGTGGATTATCTATCTCAACACTCAGGAGATGGAGAGAAGAATCAGGAGTTGAATCATGTAGCATGTTCAAAGTTAATCTTGGCTATGTGAGACTGTCTCAAAAATGAATTTGGAAGTTTGAGTATTACTATTAAAGAATGGATAAAATTTAGACATAAAGTGACTGGGGAAATAGCAGCACTGATAAAATGGATATTGCAAGGAAAAATATAAATCTGATAAAAGATCTGTAGCCACAAACCACAAACAATTGGCATGGTTTAAAGTCACTGAAAGTGAATAAATTTGAAAGCTAGATAGGAAATGTTAATTTTAATGGACTTTAGTTTTTCTTTTGGTTTTCTCAACATCCTTTAACCTGCCCCAGACACATGCTGATTTCCTCCACTGGATTACCAATTACAGATGAATTTAAGAGGCTGTGTGAAAACCAGGGGCATTGCCTTGCTCTAACCAACAAGCATAGCGATTTAATTCATGTGGTCTGAATATATGCTCTTTCTAAGATCTCAAAAGTTGAAGAGTAAAACAGTACTCAAATGATGTCCAAACAGGATAGTTTGGTCCTGGATTCTGACTAGCTTTATCCTATTTATTTCCTAGACTGGGAATTGTGGGAGCTGTTCATTTCACACGTAGCCTTTGTCTTGATTGCTAAATTCTCTTTGCAGTTAACTTAGATATCATTAATTAGCAGCCTGTGGACTATTATAATCCGCACAGATCATGAATACTATTCTATAAAAAGTAGATGGCTTTATACTTTCACATGATGAAAACCTTGTGCAATCTTCTTCATTCACATACTCATCGTGAAGCCCACCACACATTACTCATTTTCCCATCTCAGCTAGCGGTACAATGATTCTAGTCATGTGTACAGGCTTTCCTCTAGTTCAGTCAACTGGTACCATATTTATTTTTAAACCCCAAGTATAATTTTTTAAGTTTTTTATTATTTATTTGAAAGCAGAAAGAGATAAAAGAGAGACAGATGGAGACAATGGGTGTGTCAAGGCCTCCAGCCACTGCAAATGAACTCCAGATGCATCTGGCTTCATATGGGCACTGGGAAATCTAATCCAGGGCGTTAGGCTTTGCAGGCAAGTGCATTAACTGCTGAGCCACCTCTTAAGCCCCCAAGTAAAATTTTAATGTCTACTCTTTGCTTTATGTCACTGAAAGACAAAGAATTCATCACCAATCATTGAGTCATCTATCTTTCCTGACCATTCTTTCCACAGCTATTATTCCAAAGCAATTATTCTCCTACTCGAGACTATTAAAAAATTGCTTCTATAGCAGGACTCAAAATGCCTACTGTAAGTTTTAAGTGATCAGCAGTTAATCTGTTGAATATGAACTCAATGGTATTGAATCTGAACTCATCCCTGCCTGAGCTCAGAGCAGGTGTCTCTGAAGGCTTGGTCCTAGCAATATATCCCCCAAATGACGAAAGAGTATGCAGTCTTTGTATAAAACACCAACAGGAGAGAAAAAGATAGAGAGAGGGAGGGAGGGATGGAGGGAGGGAGATTGTTATAGAAGCAAAGACTTTAAGAAATCTGATTCTATGTTAGAGAATCAATGACAAAAAAATCTCTCATTTAAACCTTTCGGAAGTTATTGATCAGAATAGAAGAGAGAGACTATGTGACTGGCTTCTCAAAATAAAAATCAGAAAAGATTGCTGTTTCACTAGTCCTCAGAGTTAGCGTGTGGGTCTCTGTCTTGTCTACAACATTCATGCTAAAACTAGAGGCACAGCTATTGAGCTCATCAAGAGAATGCAAGCTGTCAATAGTCTTCCCCGCGTCTTTCCATCCGAACTTCTCCCTTCTCCTCCCATGCTGTACTGATTCCTTATATTTTTGTTATGTTTTAATGACCCCATTCATTTTTTCAAGTTGCATATCATAATGCTGACCATTAGAACTTAGGCAAATTTATTCATCACCATGATCAATTTGAAAACATTTTCATCACCTTGATAAAACTCCTCACACCCATTTACAGATAACCCATATTTTCATCCCAGTCCCAGCAAAGATGGGATGTTTTCGGTCTTTATGGATTTTCCTTGATAGAAACGGAACTGCATGGTGTGGCTTCTATACCCACCTTCTTTCGTGTAACTTATGTTTTTGAGGTTTATCTTCTCAGCAGCACGTAGCAACACATCATTTATTTTTATTGCTGAATAATATGAGGAAGCACACTTTTTTAATTATTCTCCAATTTAGATTACTTCCTTTTTATCTTTAGCTACTGCTAATAATAATTACTAATAATTTTGTATTATAAATTTCTCCTGACCACCATTCCTGGTTTTTGAAGGCCTGAGTGTAAAAAAAGTGTCTTTGAAATGCTTCCTGTCCCTTAGCTTGGCAATTGAGGCCTTTTATAACCTGACTTTGTATTATCATTACAACACCTTACATGTCCTCATGCTATATAAAACACTATTTCCCAAGGATGTACAGCCACCAAGTTGTTTGACTCAGCTCTTTTTTATTTATGCATTACTACTCATCTATATCCCTCAAAAGTACCTAAGTAATTTTTCTGAGTCAATCCTGGAATAAATTGCATGGGCTTAAATTTACATTGGCTATTTGTTGTTTGTAATCCTAGCTCTGGAGAGGTAGTGCGAGACGGATCCCTGGGACCTGCTGTCCTGTGCTAGACTAATCTACATACTCCAAGCCAAAGGGAGTGCCTTTCTCAAACAAGGTGAACGGCACCTGAGAGGATCGACATCTGAAGTGTCCTCTGGTCTCCAAATGCACAGGAAATGCCCCCCATACACACACATTCATATGCACATGCATCACCTCACACATGCACACAAATACACATGTGTATAAAACAGTTCTTAAATTTTTAAATTACCAGGCTGGAGAGATGACTCAGCAGTTAAATGTTCTTGCTTGCAATGCCTGATGGCCTGGGCTCAATTCCTAGTAACTATGTAAAGCCAGTTGCACAAAGTAGTACATGCATCTGGAGTTCATTTTCAGTGATAAGAGGGCCAGGTGTATCCATTCTCAGTCCCTGGTGTGTCCATTAACCCACACATACACCCGCCACCTCTTACAAATGAATAATAAATAAAAACTTTGAAAATTAAATTACCAAATGAATATTTTTCATCAAATAAAAGAATCCTAGGGTTTAATTATTCTATCTTTGTCGTAAAACCTAGAATAAGTAATATTTCAGATAACTTCTTTATATTTTAAAAGTGTACATGAGCCCATGTCAAGGCACAAAGATGTGCTGTTCTTCAGTTTCTGGGTGTTTTAAACTAGGAACATTCTTTCTTTTGGCTTTCCTGCCATCTGTTGTTTAAACTGGGTAAATACATTTCTATTATTTTTCAAAGCCTGATCCTACCTAGATCACCTGCTTATCAAAAGTTCCCAATAAAAATCATTAATTAATTAATTTATTATTATTATTATTAATTAACTTAATTAACTGAGTTCTGAACCCTGGGTGAGCCATGTAAGAGATCTACCAAATCTCCTGGGTCAAAGCCTGAGAGCTTGCATTTTAAATACTGTTCAGAAATAGAGGGGAAACTTGGCACAGGACTTAGTATGCACACATACTTGGTATTTCCTGTAATAAATACTAGCAAGCATGTTAGAATGCTTGTGCTGTAGAGAAAAGACATGGAAATACTTAGAAGATGAGAATAGAAGCAGGGGGCTCAGTTAGGATGAGGCAGCCAAATTCTACTAAACTTTTGCTTTATTTTGGTTTGGTTTGGTTTGGTTTGGTTTTTTGAGGTAGGATCTCACTCTAGCCCAGGCTGATCTGGAATTCACTATGCAGTCTCAGGGTGGCCTCGAACTCATGGGCATCTTCCTACCTCTGCCTCCCAAGTGCTGGGATTAAAGGTGTGCGCCACCATGCCCGGCCCTTTTTAAAAGACTTTTTTTGTTTTGTTTTGTTTTGTTTTGTTTTGTTTTGTGTTTCTACTAAACTTTTATGGAAGATCTACCACTAAATACTCCTCCAACTACCCTACAAAAGAGAAAAGGAAGTAACTCTCAAACTCATTCTACAATTCCAGTTTCACCCCGATACTAAAGCCAGATAAAAATACAACAAAGAAATAATACCATAGATCAATTTTCCTGAACAACAAAATACTCATAAAGGAAATTCAAGAACATGCTAAGAAGATTGTGCCTCATGACCAAGGTGATTTTATCCCTGGGATACAAGTGTGGCACTGATTTTTCTCATTGTTGTAACAAAATACCCTACCAGAAGAGGCAGCTTATGGAAGAAAAGATTTATTTAGTTCACAGTTTCAAGGGGAAATGTCTGTCATGGCAGGGAAAGCATGACAGGGACAGACAGCCAGATCATATCTTCACATCAGCAAGGAAGAAGAAGTGGAAGCTAAAGAGCCCCAAGTGGGGCTGGACTCCACCAACTCAAGGCTCACCTCTCTCTCCAGCAAGGCTCCACAAACTTCCCCAAACAGCCCCACCACCTGGGGATTAAATATCCAAACTCATGAGTCTATGGGGGTATTTTACATTCAAACCACCACAGCAAGTTTGGTTCAACATATGTAGACGAATAATGTCCTACATTATATAAATATACTTAAGAACAGAATCACATGACCATATCAATGCATGTCGAAAATGCCTTTGTCAAAGTTCAACACACCTTCTTAATGAAAGCCCTTAAAAAACTAGGAATAGAAGAAAGATATATTTGCGTGATAATAGCTACATAAGCCAAACCTAAAAGCAGCATTATATAAATGGGGAACAAACTGAGAGCCTTTCCTCTAACATCTGGAGAGACACAAGGGTACCCATTCTCTCTCTATTTACTATAGTGCTTTAAGTTATAGACAAGTGAAAGAAATAGAAATGATATAAATCAGAAAGGAAGAGGTCAAACTATCTCTACTTGTGACAACATGATGTCTTAGTGAGTCAAGCACACTCAACCACAGAACTCTTAGTTCTGATAAATGCTTTCAGTAAAGTAGCAAGATACAAGCTCAGCATACAAAATTAGTAGCTTTTTATATATACTTACCATGAACTTGCCAAGAAAGAAATTGAGAAAAATATCCCTTTCACAATAGCTTTGAAAAATACTTACTAATAAATCTGCTCAAGGAGTTGAAAAGCTTCTATAGAGAAAACTGAAAATGTAAATTGAAGAATATGTTAGGAGGTGGAATGGCCTTACATGTTCATGGATTGACAGAATTGATGCTGTGAGAATGGTTACATTAGCAAAAGTAGTTTACAGATCCACTGTAGTTCCCATCAAAGTTCCGATGACCTTCCTCATAGAAGTGTAATAATACTATAACAGTGACCTTCTTGTTGCTGGAACAAAAGGCCCAACCAGAAACAGCTTGTGGAGGGAAGTGTTTACTTCAGCTTCCATTCTCAAGAGGAAGAATCATCATGGCAGGTGTCATAGTCAGCCACACATTGCTGGGATGAATCTCCAAACCAGGCACAATTTTGGGGAGGAAGGTGTTTATTGAAGCAACAGACCTAGGGGAAGTTAAGGAAAAAAGGCTGGCTCCCTTTTACAGAAGCAAGCAGAGAGAGTTAACCCACCACCCGCACCTCAAGCAAGCAAGCACATTCAAAACTATCAAACAAGAGGAACTCCAGGCTTGAGCTCAGACTGCTTTTAGCATATGTATAGCTAGAATTCCAGACCCACCCCAGAAACACCTTAGGGCTGAACCCTAGGATCTGGCCAAGGTGACACACCTCCTCCAGCCAGAACTGACTGGAGACAATTTACAATTATAATAAACTTTTGAATTTATTGGGAGACATTATTCAAACTACCACAGCAGGGAAGGCATAGCAGAGCAGAGAGCCAGGCATCACATCCTGTCACTTCAGCAGGGAGGAAGCATCAAGAGAGAGCTGAAACACCCAGCGGGGCTGGAGTAATAAACCTCAAGACACACCTCCTCCAGCAAGGCTCCCTCTCCCAAAAGCTCAACCAGCTGGGGATTAAGTATGAGGCTTAATCACAAACACGAGACTATGAGAAGACATTTAAATTCAAACTACCTCGATGACTAAAATTCATATGAAAACACAAATGTCCCCAAATCACCAAAACAATCCTAAATAGAAATATCAATGTTGGAGGAACGACAATATTTGACCTCAAATTGTGCGAGAGTCATGCTGGCAAAGGGAGTATTGTACTGATGCAAAGCAGACACGACAACCATGAGCATAGAGTAGAAACCTCAGAAGTAAACCCACACAATTACAGCCACCCAGCTGTTTATAAAGGTGTCAGAAATGTTGAAAAAAAAAAGACCACCTCTTCAACAAGCGGTGCTGGGAAAACTAGATATCTACACACAGTAGAATTAAATTCACAAAACTCCACTTAAAATGAACCAGAGACCTCACTGTAGATGATCAAACTACTAGAGGAAAACATGTCAGTATATTGGTGTAGGCAAGAACTTTCTAGCAAGGGGGTCAACTGCATAGAAAATAACCAAGGAATCCAGTCGCTTCAGAGCAGCAAAGGAAGTTACCCACGGAGTAATGAGGAAAGCTACAAAAGGGAATGAAAACTTTACCAGCTTCACCTAAGCAGGAGGCTAACAGCTAGAATATTTAGAGAACTACAAAAATTAGACACAAAAAAGTCCTCCAATTCATTAATGGGCCAATTAACTGACCAGGCAAGTCAGAAAAGACAAATGGCCAATAATTACTTGGAAAAGTGTTCCACAGCCTTAGCTATCACAGAAATGCGGATTACAATGGATTTAAGGTTCAATCTCTAATCAGAAAGGCTATCATTAAACACACACACACACACACACACACACACACACACACACACACACACACACACAATGATAGCAAACACTGGAGAGGATGTGGGGAATTAGGAATCCTTACTTCCTGCTGGCAGAATTACATATTTGTGCAGCCACTATAGAAATCAGTATAAATGTCACTCAAAAAGTGAAAAACGTAACTACCTTTTGACTCAACTAGTCCTGCTCAGAAATACTGACACACCCATGTTTATTGCTGCTAGGAAATGGAGCCAGCATACATACCCACCAACAGATGAATGGATAATGCAAATTTGGTACATATACACAATGGAACATTTTTCAGCTGTCAAGAAAAGTAGAAACATTGACAAGAAAAGGGGCAAAGCTAGAAATTAATATTCCAGACCCAGGAAATCAAATACCACGTGTTTTTCTCCCATATTCACATCCCAGGTCATGAAAGTAGCCATGAGAGGGGGGAAATGGATCTTAAGGAAGGGTTGAGGAGGGGAAGCCAAAGGGTTACAGAATAAAGGTGACCAAGAAGTGAGTGAAGGGGGCCAACAGAAAGTGAGTAAGGGGTTGGAGGAAGTGAGTAGAATAAAAGGACCAATGTACACAGAGTGTAGGAGGAGTCCATCGGAAACCCATTACTTTATATACTAATCTAAAAGGAATAATAAAAATTTTAATAGCCACTGAATTGTGTGGGGGATAAAAAAAGCAAAAAAAACATAAAACTATTGATGAAAATATGTCTTAAGACCTGTTACCCTATGTTCAGCTCCCTACAGGCACTTCATCTAAACATGAACAGATTGACACAGTCCTGTTTCAACTAATCTCATCACAAATTTATTGAGATCCTATAAGGTTTTTATTTGGTTTTGACATTTTTGTACGTATCTATTTTGACCGTGTGTACCCTACGCTGCTCTCCCCACACCCCTTCACCCTACAGAACTCATTCTTCTCATCATTTACCAGTGGGTACACAAGAGAGTGGCACCCCTGGTAACCATTAGCTCACTAACTCATCAGGGAGAGGAATGGCCTCCCAAGACCCTCCTCTACCTAGAACAGAATGTTGTTGACTAGCTCATCATGCGTTGGTCTTGGGCAGGTCACCATAGCTTTTGTGAGTTCCACAGCACTCCTCCCCATCTCCCAGCTCTTACATTCCTTCCATTCCTGAGCCCTGGTGGGGGTGGGGGTGATGTGTTTGCCCCGTTCATGACCACTAGACCAGCAGTTGGCCAGCTATGGCTCTCTGTGTTAATCGTATCTCCCTGAAGAATAAAATGTTTTCTGGCCATGGCTGAGAGCAGCGCCAGCCTATGGATTTAAAGACTATAAAGATGAGTATTTTGGAGGCTGTTAGGCAACACACCTGTTTAGCAACACAGCCACAGTAGGTTCTTCCCCAGGGTCTTTGTTCTTTCCCAGAAGTGGGCTCTGACCTGGTTTTCTCTTGTAGGGATGAATTCCCTCCTGTGGATGGGGCCTCAAATCGATGGTTACCAGGAGCAAAATTATCCATCTGTGTAGAGGAGCTCCTTTCCTCCTCTTATCTTTACGTTTATTCATATATTTTAGTGTTTACTGAGTGGGACACTTTTGTCTTGTTGTTTTAATATCTCGGGATTTTTGTTAACCTCTCCCACCTTCTCTTCACACCTACTTCCCCCATCTCTTCCCCACTTAGCCTTTCCAACTCAAACATCTGTTTTCACGTCAGCTGTGTTCCACTGCTCTTCCTGTTCCTCAAGGCCTGTCCTTCCCCGTCGCCCATCCCTGCTAGGCTTTCTCTAACTTCCTGATCACTGCAGACACTCCAGGTTGTACTCACAAGTGGGGAGGTTTGAAGCTAGGATCTGACTATGAGAGAGAACAGTCACTGGTCCTTAGGAAACGAGGTTATATCACTTAGTGTAATATTTTTCTTTCTGATTAATTTCTGCTTGAAGTCTATTTTGCCAGGTATTAAAACAGCAAGAGCTGCTTGTTTCCTGGTTGCATTTTCTTGGAATATCTTTCTCAATCCTTTCGCGCTAAAATAGTGTTTGTCTTCAAATAAAAAATAAATTTCATGAAGACAGTAAAAAGACGGACTGTGTTTTCTAATCTAGTCTGTTAGTCTGTATGTTTTGATTAGGGAATCTAGACCCTTAATATTCAGAGTTATGCAGAGTGTAAGTTAATTCCTGTCAGGTTGATTATTTTCTGGTATTTGGTGGCTTTTTTGTTTCGCTTTGTTTTGTTTTTGTTTTCATTTGTTTAAACAACTGTTCTAGCATTGGTTTTCATTTTTCCTACCTGTAGCCTTTTAAATGTGTTTGTCTTTGTCTTCCATACAAAGAATTCCATACAGTATCCTCTGTCCTCTGTAGAGCTGGTTTAGTGATCATCCTGCATTTATCATGGAAAGGTTTCTTTCTCCTACTATGAAAGATAATTTTGCTGAATATACTTGTCATAGTCAACCTTTTTCTGCTGCTGCGCAGAAAGAACCCAACCAAAGCTGTTTTGGAGGAAAGAGTTTATTTGGCTTACAGACTGGAGGGAAGACTCCATCATGGCAGGGAAAATGATGGCATGAGCAGAGGGGTGGACATCACCTCTGCCACAGCACTGCAAACAGAGGCAGGAAGGTGTGCCAGACACTGGCAAGGGGAAGCTGGCTTATAACCCCCATAAGCTCGCCCCCAACAACACAGCTCCAGCGAGGTTGTAAAACCCAAATTGCCATCAGCTGAGGATTGATCACTCAGAACACATTCGTTTGTTTGTGGGGGGGGGCACCTGGATCAAACCAGGACACTTGTTCAAGGTCCTTTGATACTTGAAATATATCGTTCTAAGTCCTTCTGACTTTTAGTTTCCATTTTAAAAAAATGAGCTGTTATTCTGATGGACCTGCCTCTATATAGGACATTATGTTTCTCTTTGTGACTTTCAGTATCCTCTGTTCTGTGTGTTTTACTATAATAAGACATGAGGCGTTTCTGGTCCTATCTCTTTTCTATATGTCTCTTGTGCCTGGATGGGCATCTCTTTTTGTTCTATAATTTTATTAAAAATATTTTCTATGCCATTGCCTGAAATACTTCTCCTTCTATGCCCATTATTCAAAGAATTGGTCTTTTGGTGGTGTCACAAATATTTCTCATATTCCCTTAATACAATTTTTTAATTAGTCATTGTTTTGACTAATGTGTCCGATTCTTCTGCCTCGTCTAGGTCTGATACTTTTTTCTGCTTGATCCCATTCTACTGGTGAAGCTTTCCAAGGAGCCTTTTGCTTGACTTTATGTTTTTATTTCAACTTTATTTCATTTTAGCTTTCTTTAGGATTTCTATCTAATTAATTCCATTTCATAACCTAGTTTGACTTTTACATTGCATCTAGCTGCTTCTGCATTCTCTTGAAATTCATTTTGGCATTGATTTGTATCCTCCTTGAATTAAGTTAGGACTTCATCCATGTCTTTATCTTCTTTCAGGTCTTTGTAGATTTTTATAATCCTTCTTTTACTTCCTTGTCTGTTTCCTACAGGTAGCTCTTGGAAGGAGGGGTCCTCTACAATGAGATTGGTAGTTTAGAGGAGCTCTGGTTGCTTGGTGCTTTGTGTTACCCATTTGCACTGAGAGATAATACATTGGTCAGGTCTTTCTGGCACAATTATGTTAAATGAGAATTACTGTGCCTACTGTTTTTGTTTGTTTGCTTGTTTGTTTAGTGTGTGTGTGTTTGCTTGCCTTTACACTGCTTTGTGCTGCTTGGAGTCAGTCTCGGAGACACATGGTGTTCCTTCCTAGCACACTTGTGTTAAGTGATCATTTATATTGGTTTGTGGTATGTTCTTAGCTTGTTTTTGCTCAGCTTAGTGTCGCTGGATGGAAACAGGCGGCTCTGATTCAGGATGGATTAGATGAGTTGACCAAACGGTTTGTCTTGGAAGGCATGCACAGACACTGATCCTGGTGGTCAGAGTCCGGGGAGTGGGAGGCTATGCCTAGGTTCACACGTAGGACAACAGCAGTCCTGAGTTGTGTGGATGGCGGGAGAGGCCACACCAAGCAGTCTCTACACCTGTTCTCACATGCAATGGGACCAGCAGTGATGGGCGCACAGGGCCGGCAGATTCCCTTCCACTAACACATGGGATGTCAATAGCAAGTGCTGTGGGCAGGGTGAGGGCCACCTGGAGTGGGCTGCTGTGCCCAGGCTCACATGTAGGACAGACAGTAGCGTCTAGGGGCATGGGTAGGTAGAGTGTCCCTAGGGGCACATAGCTGTCTATACTAATAAGCAGAATGCAGAGCAGGGAGGGAGCAGGGGCACGAGGAGTAGGTGTTTATGATGGTTAAGTTTTGTTGTCAACTTGACCTTGCAGGTAATCTTGGGTGGGTCTCTGAGGATGTTTACAGGAAGGCAGCCTCTCAGTAGGGGGCAGGATGTAAGGAAGCTCAAAGGAGCTAGAAGTAAACATCCTTTCCTGTGTGGGCAGTGCAGGAAGGAAATTCCAGAGACCAGAAGCCATTAAGTCTGGGAAAGGATTGCAAGACCCCACCCTAGCCTATATAAAGTAGAAGAAATTATTTTTGGCTCTCAGGCCTGTTTGCTGTCCTGTGTGTATGTAGTTTCAATAAATCCTTTCCTCCCACAAATTGTGCCTGGTTTGAAGATTCATCCCAGAAGCGTGTCTGACTGCGACAGTGTTGCACCCAGACTCATGCGTGGGTGGGACAGCAGAGGTGGTGACTCAGTCAGGTAGGCTAAAATGTTCTCTTTTGTTAACTTTATATAATGTAAAAGGTTGACAAGGTCTTTGCCCACTGATGGAACATGAGCTACGGCACTTGACATAAAATAAAGAGAGGAGGAATGAAAATCGCAAGAGGAGCAAAATTTGGAAGAATGGAGCATAGTTGGACAAACTGGCCTTTGTACCCGGACTTCACCAAGTCCAGAGAATTCTGTACTAAAGTTTTATATCAAAGAAATGTTTGAATATGTTGTATAGAATCTAGGGTCAGGGTCTACCTACAGTGAGTGTTGAACTGTGAAAATTGTACTGCATTCTTTTCTACAGTTAGACATCTGGGGCATTTGCAGCTCAACCTTTTGTCATGAATTCCATTTTTGTGATGCATTGCTATGCAACAGCCACTAGATGGCGGCATTGACCTATTTGATGTCTTCAAGACCAAGTTTGAAGTTACAGTGAATTCTGAGATCCTGTGATTAACAGGATCAAGAGATGAGTCACTTGATTACACACTCAGCATTTGCAAGTATCTAATACATTCCAACCTGAATAGAAGGACATAGTATCTGACCCGAAAGTGGTCGCTGATTCTTGAAGGGCAAGGCAAACATGAGACCCACCGATTAGAGTACAAAAATCACAATTATTGTGATGAAAACATTCTGAGATAAACTGCTGGTGTGAGGAGGAGCTTAAATGCTTCTCCCTTTTCATAGTGCTGCGTTGAGAAGCAAAACAAACTGGGGAATGCTCAGTGTATAAAGGTGCTTATACGTTCTCTCTCTCTCTCTCTCTCTCTCTCTCTCTCTTTCTCTCTCTCTCTCACACACACACACACACACATACATTTATTTTATTTTATTTGGGTTTTCAAGATAGGGTCTTGCTCTAGCCCAGGCTGACCTGGAATTCACTATGTAGTCATAGGGTGGCCTTGAACTCATGGCGATCATTCTCCAACCTCTGCCTCCTGAGTATAAAATATTGTTTGTTTGTTTACTTTCAATACCCCTTTGTATTTCTTTCTTTTTAAATATTTTATCAATAATTACTTATATTCTATGAGCAAATCTTGTGATGGTATCACCATTTCCTTCCTCTCTGTCCCCTACCCACTGGGGACCCTCCTCAGTGCGCATACTGGATCTGTCCATCGGGTAGGGGGATATGAATTGCACAGGACATAGCCAGTTTTTCCCCTTTTTGTGCTGTTGAGGGGGGTAATGTCTCTGGATATTCTCCTCCACCATGGCTCTTACACTCTTTCTGCCCCCTCTTCCACTCATTTCCCTGAGTCATAGTGGGTGGATTTTAAGTCTGCTTCATTGTTGAGATCTTAAGTGTCTCTGGACTTCTGCTTTGGGTTGTGTTAGGCAAGGGTAGTTCATCTCCTGTCAGGATGTCAGCCATCATCCCATGGCTTGTTGGTGGAATTGGGTTGTCCCTGGCTTTCTCACTGACTGCCTTCTGAAAAATACAAAAGAATCTCCATTGGAGAGTGAGATCAGTATAGGTTAAATGAGACACACATTGCTAATTTGGCAAGATTCTGATGGGTGTTGCCTCTCCATAGTTCTCTGGTAGTGGGAATTTCCCCTAGGAGCCTGAGTTCTTGGTCCCCATAAGATTTCACCATGGATCCCAGTTCCAGTTAAGGGTTCCTTGTCATCAAGGGAATCTCTTAGCCAATCAGTAAGCCATTGATTACCCTCCTGGTTTAGCATCACAATTGCACAGTGAGCACTTCTTGACTTGCTGGTCTCTTCCATACAGCTGTATGTTCAGCATTCTCATGACATCAGCCTGTACTGTATGTCAATGGTCTCTGATTTCTCAAACTATAGCTGACCAATTTCCCCTGGAAGCTCATGCAACACCTTCCACTGCTACACATGCTGCCCTTTGGGAAATGGTTACCATTCTGGATCTCCCAGGATATCTTGGTGGTGTGTGATGACACTCTGTGGTATTGTCATGGTCTGATCCAGGTGTCCCCCACAAACAAATGAATATGTTCTGACTGATCGATCCTCAGCTGATGGCAGTTTGGGTTTTACAGCCTCGATAGAGCTGTGTTGTTGGGGGCGGGCTTATGGGGTTATAAGCCAGCTTCCCCTTGCCAGTGTTTGGCACACCTTCCTGCCACTGTTTGCAGTGCTGTGGCGGAGGTGATGTCCAGCCCTCTGCTCATGCCATCGTTTTCCCTGCCAGAATGGAGTCTCCCCTCGAGTCCGTAAGCCAAATAAACCCTTTTCTCCAGTTCTTTATGTGCAGCAACAGAGAAAGCTCACTGCAACAGGTATCTTCAGCAGTAGGGTCTTACCTTTGGCCTGGGGCAGGTATTCAAGAACTTTGCCAAGTCTTTAAATTTTATTATTCCATTTTTTCTTTCAGCTGAGTAGAATTCCATCAAGTAAATGTACAACAACTTTGATATCCATTTATCCAGTGACAAGCATTTGGAGTCTAATTCTTAGCTATTATGAATTGAGCTGCAATAAACATGGTTAAGCAAATGTCTCTATTCTGAGATATGAAATCTCCCAGTAGAGGGAGAGCTGGGTCAGGTGGTAGCTCTATATGTATCCTATTCAGGAGTCTCAACATTGCTTTCCAGAGTGGTTGTACAAATTTGCAACCCCACCAGCAGTGAATAAAGGTTCCCTTTTGCCCACATCCTCACCAGCACCTGTTGTTGTTGTATTTTTTAATGATTGCCATTCTGACTAGAGTAAGGTAGAATCTCATTGTAGTTTTGATTTGCATTTTCTTGGTGATTAAGGATGATGAACACTTTCTTAAATGAGAACTGGCCATTTGTGTTTCCTCCTCTGTGAATCCTCTGTTGAGATCAGTGCCCCATTTTGTGAGGGGGCTGTTTGATTTTTTTATTTTTATTTTTTTAGCTCTTTGTAAGTTCTAGATTTTAGACATATGTCTGTGTTATAGCTGGCAAAAATTGTCTCCCAGTCTGATGGTGGTCCGTTGGCTCTGTCTGTACAGAAGCTTTTAAGCTTGATGAGATCCCATTGGTTAAGTGATTGCTGCATTTCCTGGGCTACTGGAGGTTTGTTCAGGAAGTTTTTCCCTATCCCTAACTCATGGATAGTTCCTATTTTTTCTCCCAGGGTTTTCAGAGTTTCAGTCTTATGTTGAGGTCTTTGATCCATTTGGAATTGATTTTTGTGCCTGGTGAGAGGAGTGGGTCTAGTTTCATTTTTTACAAGCATTTATATCAATTTTTCCAGCACAGATACCTCATCAGATTGAAAAATGACATCTAGCTGGCCAGAAGGTCCCATGTCTCTGGGACCTGCCTGGCCCTGCACATGCAGAACCATGTGAGAGAATTCTCCACTCACACTGGCATTGCAAAGAGCAAAAACCCGAAGAAGAAGTCATCTGGGACCATCCCAGTAGCCCCAGAAGACAGTACCCAGAAGCTCCACATAGCTTCCGGCACCTCCCTTCCCCCAAACCCCAAGTTGGAGCCACTGAAGACCAGAGCAACTGGGCAGCCACGCACATCAGCACAGCTGATCTAAACAGCAAATCCATGAACTGGAGCCCACCGCCCAACAAAGAGGGTCCCAGCTTCATTCGCCTTAGGTGAGACTGGAAGCTGTCACAAAGGAGGAACCCAGTCCTGGAGTTTGTTTGCAATGGCTAGAAGCCCGGATGAGCCCATTCTCTCTCTCTCTCTCTCTCTCTCTCTCTCTCTCTCTCTCTCTCTCTCTCTCTCTCTCTCTCTCTCTCTCTATCTCTCTGCTGGAAAATAAATGAAATATTTAAAAAAAGAACTGTGTCATAACAAAATCATAGTTCATTTAAGTTTCTTTTTATGTCAAAGAATTTTAAATGACTACTTTATAAACAACTAATTTTAAGTTGATTTTAGTATATTTAATATCCTATATATCTGTGACTGGAAATATGGAGAGCTCTTTGTCAATAGATTATAAATAATGCAAAAGATTGCAAAGTTAAAGACATGTAAATTTAATTATTAAACTTCAATGCCCGCAAAATGACCAATAAGTGCTCTCTTTCATACAATGATATGTATTATATGTTGACTTTCAACATATGACTGTGACCAGTGTAATTCTTTTGACACTTCTGCTATTTTTAATAAGTACCATTCAGATGAACAAAACCTGCCATTTGGATAGTCCTGCCATGTGAATCCTTGGTTTGTGTCTATTTGCCCTAAATACTAAATGAGTATTTGTGTCTGAGAGGTACTTGTACATCAGAAAGTGAGTCTGTTTCTTGATCACTGGCCCTGATGGTTCAGTTTGTGAGGTCTATCTAAAGTTCTGACATTTGTCCGTGCTGTAGACCTCTTACTGTCTTGCCAAGCTAAAGTTTCTAAGGTTTGCTTCAAAAGTAAAAGATGAGCTAACAGAGATAGAAGTTCTGTGTAGTCATGATGCTGATTGTTGCTAGTCCCAATAAAGGGTAAATGTGTTGATTTCCCTTTTGTATTATAGAAGCCTTCATCTAAAATGCAAAGTTTAGAAGGTCACATTACCAAGCTGGTATTGTCCAAGCTAGACTTTCAGGCCTGTGTTAATGAGTTCCTGATTGCATTGTTACAAGCCTCGATAAGTACAGATGCTTAAAGGTTTCCTAACATTGCGTGCTCCAAGCAGTGCCTTCTAAGAACTGAAAGCAATGCACATTGATCACGTAAAGGGTGCCTCTCTAAGGGGCTGGAGAAATGCCACAGTGGTTAAAGGCACTTGTTTGCAAAGCCTGACAGCCTGAGTTCGATTCCCCAGTATCCATGTAAAGCCAAATGCACAGAGTAGTACATGTGTGTGGTGTGCACGTCCATCAGCAGAAGGCATGTGGTAAGAGTACGTCTGTAAATAAGCACATTCCACTTTATTTAGAACTTTTGGGGGACTGAGGAAATAGCTTGCAACCCAGGTTCGATTCCCAGTTCCCACATCAAGCAAGATGTACAAAGTGGTGTAAGCATCTGACACTTGTTTGTGCTGGCAAGAGACCCTGGTGTGTGCGCGCACACACACACACACACACACACAAATAATAACATTTTTTACAAAGAAAACTTTAAAATTTATTTTTAAAACACAAAATTAAAAGAGGATTTGTATGTAAATGTAGCCTATCTTGACAAACTATGTCATTCTTTAAGCTGAAACAATTTAATCTTTTTTAAAGTTAAAACAGCTTGAAAGTGCTGAATGCAAGGAAATAGCCAGACAGTTTAAAAGTGGTCAAACCTCCTTCAAAATTCTAACCACCATCATCCTCAGTTTTGATCCTGCTTCAGAGTTTCCAATCAAACCCATTATTTCTCCTGGTTCTTATTGGTTGTGTTTTGTATTCTCCTTGATAAATTCTGTACCAGTTGTCTGCTAGCATTCAGTAAATGTACAACTTTTAAAAAATATCTTTTATTTATTCATTTGAGAGAGAGTGAGCGAGTATGGGGCCACAAGAGCCTCCAGCCACTGCAAACACACCCCAGACGCATGCGCCACTTTGTGCATCTGGCTTTACACAGGTACTGAGGAATCAAACCTGGGCCATCAGGCTTTGTAAGCCAGTGCCTTTAGCCACTGATTCCAGTTCCCAATCTGATAGTTAAGCACATATAGAAAGCTTCAGCCTGCTAGAGAAAGCAAAGGTGTTCTTGGGAGGTTCCTGGAGAGGGAGAGGTGTTGCACCTCAGGAAGGAGGTAGAGGACCCTTGACATTACTGAATTATCTTGAAGTGCACTTAGTGAAGTGAGTGCCTGGAAAGTTGCAGGGTCTCTGCGCAAAAGGGCAAATAGAAAATCCCACAGAGATGTGACGGGCCTTTGGTCTGGGGGCAGGGAAGCTGAGGATGTTCCCACCAGGCTTGTAGCCAGCCCTGTCTGTTTAGGGTCTGGTTACCTAGAATATGTATTTTACATTTTTCTACTAGAACACTTAGTGGTCTATGTCATTCCACCTGATTTTTCTGGCCTGATTGTCAGTAATCTAAAAATTGGGAAGTTGGAATTTCTCATCCGACAGATCTGCATAGAGGTAAGGTAACACCCTGAACAGGCTCGCTGTATCTGGATGTGTTCATCCAGAACACTTCGCATATTAATCAGTTGTTTTAAAATCCTGATCAGAAAATTCTAATCTGTCTAAAGGTCACAGTCTGTTTCTGCTGCTTGCTGTCTCTTCAGCTATGAGTTTTACTTGAAATGTCCCTTATTATTTTTATTGAAAGGTGAACATGATATATCAGATCAAAGGAGCAGAGGTAAACATGCTTTTAGTGAAGATTGTATGTTTATCTGAGTTGGAGCTCAGCTGTGTTTACTGCTTGCAGATGAAATTTCCACCTATGTCCATGGGTTTCTCCTCTCCTTGGAACTTTCCTAGAAACATTTCTCATAAAGTAGATCTGAGGTTTTCAAGTCTTTCTCTGTAATCTGTTCTACAAGACTGTTCATTCCCTGGCAAAACTGCAAGGGGCCGAGCCAGTCCTGGGCCTCCAGGGCCTGAGGTAAGACACATAAAATAGACGTTTCTTTACGATGCAAGCTGAGCACGCCCAGAGACATTTCTGTCATTCCCTTTAATATCTTAAATATGTGCTAAAAACACTTCCCCAAAATGTGTCTATCTTTTTTTTGTAAATTATGATAATTTTTACAAATTATGACAATTATGAGCATGTACTCCTCAGCAGCCTGCTCAGTGATTGGACAGGCCCTAGATGCGTATGTATAGGCCCCAGAAATAAAATCCCATGCTTCTTTTTTTGGAGGGAACACTGCTTTGGAAATGACTCCCATGGAATAAATCTTTCTCTGGTATTTTATGTCTTGGCTATGCTTATTTTGGCTTGGCACTCTCCACTGCATTCAGTTACAAACCAAGGGTACCCCAAGGGACCTCTCCCGGGGCTGTTAAACAAAAGGCCCATCTCAGCCTGCTTGCACTGCTAGAGATAAGTCAGTCCCCAGCCACGAAGAGAAACTTCTCGGGTCCTGGCTTTTGGCTCCTGCACAGCCACTGAGGTCCTGGGAAAACTGCGGCCGTTCCACATCTTTGCTCAGCGGTTCTCCGGACTGCAGGATGGTGCAGAATTGAGTCAGCTAACCGAGGTTCACAGGAGCGGAGGACTGGACGGGTCAGGACGGATCAGGAGAGCACACAGAGCGTCAGCTACAGGTCGGAAGCTGCATCTGAAGCCTGCTGCCTTCTGGAGAATGGAGAGACATTCCTGTCCATGTTCACATGGAGTCACAGGAGTGTCTGCCTGGAATGAGAGGCTAGTCTGGAGTGCTTCTAGGGACGCCTCGAAAGGCCGTCTCAAGAGTGGGGGGGATTCTGACCTGATTTTTGGCAATCTAAAAGTTGGGAGTTTCTCATCCAACAGATGTGCATAAAGGTAAGGGAACGCAAAGGGATAGGGTCTTGGCTTCTCTGTTTGATTGGCTAGTTTTTTGTTTTTAAGTTCCAGAACATTCAGATATGAAATTTCACAACTCAGTGTTATAAAACACCAAAGTCAAATGAAAAATGAATATTTACTTGAGAGAGGAGAGACAGAGAGAGTTAATAGACACACTGGGGCCTCCTGCCACCACAAGGAACTCCAGATGCATGCACTACTTTGTGCATCTGGCTTTACATGGGCACTGAGAAAACAGACCCCAGGCCATCAGGCTTTGCAAGCAAACCTTCTACCACTGAGCCATCTTCCCAGCCCCCAAATTTTATCTGAGTCAAAAAGGGTAGAAAGTTTGCGTATTGATTAACCATTCTTTACAGCCCCACCCCTCAGGGTTTTGCTCCTTTAAAAATTAGAAATCTGTTCTATGAACCTTGGCCTCTGACAGCACCGAGGAGCTAATGGTCCATGAGGACCTTCCTGGAAGCATCAGAACCTTGGATTGTAATGTATATGTTTAGCCATGTGTTTAGCCGTGCATTCTTAGTCTTGATTCTTTTTCTTTCCCTTATTGGAGAACTTCCTCTCCTGATGTTCTTGAACTCTGGAAACCCAGTTCTCATACTGTAGTTAAGATAGAAAGAAGCAGACAGCAGTGGAATAATAGAAACTCAGTAATAGATGCTCAGGCTGGAGCCATTCTGTGTGTGCACTGTTAGGTGCAGCCCCTTTAAGAGAGGTGGACACTGTTGCTGCAGAGACAATTCACACTCTGCAGAAGCTCAGGTACAGAGAGGAAAGAGAGGAGAGAGAGAGAGAACAGAAAAAGACAGGCTTCCCACTGTAAGAACACAGATGCTCGAAGTAGAGCAGACAGCAGGACCAGCTGCCTGCTGCCCAGAGTCAGGGCAACATGACGGATGACTGGACACCATATCCAATGTTGTCCTTAGCCGCTAACACACAGTAACCCCAACCACATCCGCCTCATAGCAAGGCCTTCTCTTGTCAAAGATCCTTCCCCTTAAAAGTTTATAAAAGTAAAGAATTTAATTTGTTTGGGAGTGGTTGGCAGATTTCCTTCTCCAGTTTCTCCCACTGTGTGTGTGGACAACATTTACTGAAGGACTTTATATCTGAAATCTATTTTGTGCCTCTCTATTGAAGCTGGAAGAATCTGTTGGCTAATTTTTCTAACAGAGACTTAATTTTCCAGGCCACATATGACCTTGTAAACTCTTACATTCTTGGGATATTCTCTGTGGCTTTGATCTGACACAATAAAAGGTTTTAAATATGTGAAGTTAAATGAACACAGAAAGGAATCTCGTATGCCTGATTGATAACATGTCATATTGAAAAAAAATCTCTTAGTGTTGGGAATGTGGTTCAGTGGTAGACAGACTTCAAAACATGAATTTGACATTTTAAACCTTATTAGAACAGAAAATTTCATTCATAAGGGCACCTCTCCCTCTCTGCTGATTAGTTTTTGAAAATTAAGACATGTGCAGGGAGCCGGGACATCGCCATGGCAGGATGGCGCTCCCTCTCTTGCAGCTAAGTGGGAAACAACTCCACCTTAGGCAATGCTTTGAGAAACTGTCCCTAGCCAATCCCGTGGCGCCTGGAGGTGGCAAGCAGGAGCCAGCCAGTCATGGGACGATCCGTGTCCCTTTCCCTATATAAACAGCTGACTTCTAGTGCTGGGGGGGGGGCCTCGCTTCCTTCCCCCCCTTCAAGCAAAGGCTCTCCAATAAAGTGTGTGTTGAGAAGAATCCTCGAGTCGTGGTTGTTCTTCCTCGCTGCTCGAGGAGCTCGCCACAGACATGGCTTTAAATCTGCATGGCAAGCCCCACCCTTGCTTTAGAAGGCTTTAAAAACTCATGTTTTAAATGCCAGGCATGGTGGCAAATGCCTTTAATGCAGGAGAATCGCAGTGATTTCTAGAGGCTAGCCTGAGATTACAAAGTGAATTCCAGGTCAGCCTGGGCTAGAGTGAAACCCTACCTCCAAAAACAAACCAAAAAAATCATGTTTTAATGCTACTTGATGAGATATGAATTTTCTACTTTGGTTCAGCTGAAAATTAACCCTTAAAAATGGTTTATGGCCGGGCGTGGTGGCGCACGCCTTTAAACCCAGCACTCGGGAGGCAGAGGTAGGAGGATCACCATGAGTTCAAGGCCACCCTGAGACAACATAGTGAATTCCAGGTCAGCCGGGGCTAGAGTGAGACCCTACCTCGAAAAACCAAAAAAAAAAATGGTTTATGACCCCCTACCCAATAGACAGAGCCAGTATGCCCACCAAGGAGTGTCCCCAATGGGATGGGGACAGAGAGGAGGGATATGGGGGTACCATCACAAGATTTGCTCATACAGCATACCTAATTTTTGACAATAAAGATATTAGAAAAATAGGCTTATGACAAAGGATAGCCTAGAGCTATAGAAAAAAATGATTAGATTAAGGGTCTTAAAAAACTGACAAATAGGCATGGAGAGATGCTCAGTGGTCAAAGGTGCTTACTGATTGGCCTGGGTTTGGTTCTTTACTACCCATGTAAAGCCAGTTGCACGAAGTGGTACATGCATATGGAATTCACTTAAAGTGACAAGAGGCGCTGGAGTGCCCATATTCACTATCCCTATGCCTCTCTCTCCCTCTCTGTTTCAAATAATAATATAAACAATCATATAAAATAATCATATAAATAAATAATCATTAAAAACTGACAAGTGATAAATTGCATTTTATGTGTGTTTCATAATGTGAGCTGTTTCTTTGTGGAACTGGCTACATGTGATGTCTGGGACTGCTCCTTAAATGTGGAATTCTCCACAGAGCTCAGGACGTCCTAAGGCACTCTCCGTAAAATGAGGTCAAGCTCCCACTCGGAGACCACCGTGGCCTTGCTCTGAGCGCACCTTGCCATGAGACAATAGCACCTTTATTCTGAGGCTAAAAGGTGCAGCATAGCCAACATCCCAGAAAAGTGTCTGTGAATTTAAGTTTCTTACAGTCTATAAAAGAAACAACTTATTTGGGGCCTATTAATAAATACAACCTATTGGAGACTTAAATTGGTACGTGTCAACTTTTGGCTTTTCCTTGTGAGCTGTAGCTACTAAAATTTCAAAATTGACATTAAGGATTCTACATATAAAAGCAAAGCATGTAAAAGGACTCCTTAAGAAAAACCCACATGGCAGTAAAGCATGCCTAAGACTGGCAATAGACAAAAATGTACAGTTTAAGAATATGTGAATAATATTGATTTGTTACAAATCTTTATTACATTTGTTACAATATCTAATTTGATGTGTATATACATTATGTCATAGATGTAATTTAGATCTAATTCTCTTCAGTAAATGTCTTTATTTTGCTATGCCTCATGTTATTAAAAATTAAAGTGTAAAGGATCCAGGAGGTAAAAAAAAAAGTTTAAAGGGCCTGAGTACGACGGTATACACTGGTCAAAAGGTTACAGGAAAAGGAAAGACTTCTGGAATAAGAAAGATTTTAGGTTGTAATTTAGTTTGTTTCATAAGGTAGAAAAACAAATTAATAAAAACAGAAGGTTAAAGCATGTGAAAGTTCAAACAAAGGAAATGACAAAGGCATGACTAAGTTGGCTGTAACTAGTGCTCTTAAAATTCCTAAGGTCAGAGCTGGCGAGATGGCTCAGAGGTTAAGGCACTTGTCTCCAGTACCTAAGGCCCCCAGTTCAATTCCCCAGGACCCACATAAGCCAGACCCACAAGGTGGTGGCCCTGGTATTCTCTCTCTCTCTCTCTCTCTCTCTCTCTCTCTCTCTCTCTCTCTCTCTCTCTCTATCTATCTCTATCTCCCTGCTTGAAAAATGAATAAATAAAATATTTTTTAAAAATTCCTAAGGTCAAAATTCTGTTTACAGATAAAAACCTAGTCCTATTTATGTAAATGATGTTCTTTTAAGATAATGATTTTTTTGTAACATTCACAAAAGTATAGTTTGTTTATTTAAAACAACATTAGACTCAAAAAGTTGTATTGTCACAAAATTATATGTGAAGTATTAATTAATGGTTCATAGATCAAGCATTGCTGTATAAATAATAGTATGGGATTAGGTATTTTAATACCCAATTTAGTGTGTATGTACATTGTAAAATTATCAAAATTTTATACCTTGTTAAGGTAATTTTGCACTAACTTTGTCAGGCTGGCAGGGTTAAGGCCTGTAGTCTCAGCAGTTAGCAGACAAACTTGCTCACCATACCCAGAGAAGGCTGAAAAGAAACCAGTGAAATAAAGGCAAGTCTGGAATGATAACCCCACAGGGTCCTTTCGGTAGGGGTCCTACCAGTCCCTGGATGGGCAATACTGAGTCTGAGACTTCCCTTTGATGTGGAAGTCACTGGTAGCAGCTAAGTTAGAATTGGGCCTGTGACAGTTTCAGGCAAGTTCACAGATTCCAGGCCTGACCCCCTCCCCTGAGTGGGAGGTGTCTAGCTAGAGCTCAAACCTAGATGCAAAAACCCATTGGTCAGGTATGGACCAACCAGCTGTCTCCGGACTTACCTGGTGGAGGTCTTAAAAAGTCACTGAAACAAAGTCCAGCCTTTTTTTTTTTCCATATGGCTTCCTAGGAGAAGGACCTGTGAATTTCCAGGCCTAGGGAAGGCTCCAGATTTCCCCACATGAACCTTTTTCCCCATGATGGGAGCCCTCTGTTATCGTTCCTTCTGCTTGCTTAGCTGAGCAGCATAGATTTTGGCTAAACCCTCTCCCACGTGTTCTCCCCACACTGGTGGCTGGAGATCTCTGTAACTCCCCATTCTCTTTTAAATAGAGTCTCCCACTATACCTTATTGTTGTAGTCACCTTCTAGTTGCTGCTTAGGAAGAACCCAAGCAAAGGTGGCTTGTAGAGGAATGGGTTTATTTGGCTTACGGACTCGAGGGGAGACTCCATTCTGGCAGGGAAAACGATGGCATGAGCAGAGGGCTGGACATCACCTCTGCCACAGCACTGCAAACAGTGGCAGGAAGGTGTGCCAAACACTGGCAAGGGGAAGCTGGCTTATAACCCCCAG
>PVHP010009064.1:27476-51484 GCA_004024765.1 Zapus hudsonius
GTGAGGTTCTAATTCCCGAATTGCCATCAGCTGAGGATCGATCTATCAGAACACATTCAATTGTTTGTGGGGGACACCTGTATCAAACCATGACAGTCCGCCCCTGGCCCCCACAAACTAATAATCATACAAGATATAAACACAATATGTTCAGCTCAACTCTTAAGTCCCCGCAGCTTTCAACTGAGCCATAATACCATAAATGTGTGATATGTGTGTATACGCAGGTTTATGCATGTGTGTGCATGTACACATGTGGGGGTCTTATTCGATTGATTTCTAACTTTTTATTTTTTATTAATTAGGAACTTTCCTAATTTGTATGAACAAATTGTGTGTTGGCCCATTCCCCTCATATTATCCTCATATGGAACTCAGATTCTATTCTTTTTATAATTTTTTCTTTAAATTTTTATTAGCTAGAAACTTTGTTGTGTCTACAAATCATATGTTGGCCCCATTCCCCTCAGCCCCACCCCCATTCCGCTGAGGTCCTTCCTCAGTGGGATTGCTGGTATTCACCATGGGGTTATGAATGCAGCAGTCAGTCTCTGTGAGGGTGGGGGACAATGCCCCAGGATACTTCTTTCCACCCTGTGACTCTTACAATCTTTCTGCCTCCTCTTTGTGGGTGTGTTATAAGTCTACTTTAGTGCTGAGCTCTCTGTAACTTCTGGATTTCAGCTTTGATGAGTTTTGAGTGTCCTCAGTGTCTATTGCCATGTTCCTGGAGCAGGTTGTCAGGGTAGCAGTGAGAACAGCACTCATGTTTAAATCAGTACTTCCTCTGTGCTGTCACCTGGGCCCTGATAGATATGCTAGAGGTGTCTTGTCGCATATAAGGCAGTTGACTAGTCTTTCTTGTACTGATGGAGCCTGATACTCTCTGGGTTTTGCTGCAACTGTTAAAGGCTATGGAGACTTTTGTGGTGAGACAATGCAGTTTTCATTATGAGATGGCCATGAGCCTGTAGGGGAAAGAGGTGGAAGGTTATGGCTTAAAAGTGGTATATTTGAGAGTCAAGTTGACAAGGGATAGATTTGTGATAATTAATGTTGTCAACATTAAGATGCAAACCTCTGGGCATGTCTGTGAGGAAGTTTCTAGATTGGGTTAGCTGATGTGAAAAGACCTGCCCAAAATGTGGGCAGCACTATTCTGTGTTCTGTGTCCTTGGACTGAATCAAAAGGAAAGTGGACACCAGCATTCACGTCTCCCTGCTCCCTGGCTACCGAGGCAATGCAAATAGATAAGTTGAGGGGGGGTATCCTCAGCCCCAGATGGCGGGAGTTACATGACTCTGGGCATGTAACTTTCTCATTGCCCAGGCTTGTTATTACCTGATAGCTGAATTGTGTGAACTCCAGTAAACTCAGCCCTCTTAGTGCCTGGACTTATCAGGGTTTGCTGGGGCCCAGCAGGCAGCTGGAGTTTAGGGGAGGGAGAGGAGACAGCCAAAACTCCTACCTCTCAGATAAGAATGAGATTATCGGGGTTTCAGACCAGTCTCAACTCTTCTTTCATCCTATGTTCCCCACGCCTCTCAGCAGGGTCCCACACTCCTTTAGTGTTGAGCTCTCAGCAGTCTGTGATATCCTTCTTTGATGAGTTTCAAAGCTCCTCAGTGTTCACCCCCATCTCCCTGGAGCTGATCTGGAATATTTCTCATCTGTTCCCAAATGGAACCTCTGTACCAATTCAATCAAAACTTCCAATTTCCCCTCCCCAAGCCCTGGCAACCACCATTCTTCTTTCTGTCTATGAATTTGACAATTCTAGGTACCTCTTAAAACTGGAATCATATCATTTTTGTCTTTTAGGACTAGCTTATTTCACTGATGTGTTTCACACACGTAGTAGAATGTGCCAGAATTTCCTTCTAAGGCTGCTGTATATGCAAACCACATATTATTTAACCTGCTCATAGACACTTGTGTTATTTGTCTCGTGGTAGATGTGTGAATAGTGCTGCCATGAACATAAATATAAATATCCTGGAATTATGTGTTTAATTTCAGAACTAGGATGGCTACATTATCTGGTATTTCTATTTCTTAAAACTTTGTGTAACCACCCTATTTGGGGAACACAACCCTGAATTTACAGAAGATTTCTAGGATCAGAGCCTGAGAAATAAAACTGTTAGGACACCCAGCCCGGGAGTGGGCTGCTACCTCCAGCAGCAGCTTGAGAAAATAGAAGCCGAAGAGAAGTTTAGTTTTAAGCCATTAGTTAACCTCCCGCATCTGCTGTCATCACTGTGGCTGTAGCCTCCTCCTCTGCATCATCATCTGCATCTTTACTGAACAGCCCCAAACCAGTAATACTCAGGCGCCATAGTCTGCCCCTAGTGACACACTTCCTCCAGCAAGGCTGTATTAGGGTTCTCTGAAGGAAATAGTTGACAGAATGGATTGTAGTAAAAGGGAATTTATTGGGGTAGCTTACGACAGTGCAACAATAGCAGTCTGCAGGCCCACAGGTGAAGAAACCAGTAGCTGTTCAGTCCACGTGGCTGGAGGCCTCAGCAGTCCCCATCCAGCCCAGAAGGCCTGAAGGCTCCCTGGGGAGCGGCTGCTCTTCAAGTCTGTGATGTGAGTCGAGGAAACTGGGTTCCAACGTCCAGGAAGGGTAGGAGAGCAGGATGTGAGTGCAAGTCACAAACAAGCACCAGCAGCCAATAACCAGGGAGGCCAGGAGAGAATTTCTTCCCCTTTATATAGCCTTAGGGTGGGGTCTTGCAACCCTTCCCCATACTTAATGGCTTCCTGAGTCTCTGGAATTTCCTTCCTGCACTGCCTACACAGGAAAGGATGTTTACATCCAGCTTCTTTGAACTTCTTTACATCCTGCCCCCTACTGAGAGGCTGCCTTCCTGTAAACATCCTCAGAGACCCACCCAAGATAATTTAAAAGATCAAGTTGACAACAAAACCCAACCATCACAAAGGCTATACTCCCCCCCAAAAAAAGACTCCACTAGGTAGGATCTAAGCAGAAAGCTTCAACACAAACACCTGAGGCTTTGGGGATATTCAAACCACCACACCAGTCACTAGAAGGTTCAATAAGCAGGGACCAAGACACAGGGTAGAAGTAATACAACAAGAATGGGTCTGAAGAGGTTATGTAAAAGATTAATGAAAGTCACAGTGGTTAAAAGTGACAGCACAGGGTGACTTCAGGCAGGAAGCATGCAATGGTGATGGTTTTGTATAAGAGACCAGTGATGTTGGAGTAATGGGCTAAAGATGACAGTTATGCCTCAGGGTAAGCGATGACCTCCGTCCATAGCTACTCCTTGCATTCTGGATGTGTCTGAGGCTCTCACAGAAGAGAAGAAAGAGATACAGAGTCAACACAATTAGATCATTGGAGCATGGGGGGCAGAAGAGTCTTAACTCTTGATGGTAGACCCCACAATGACAAGCCTTGTAACTTGACTGTAGTTGGAGATGTGAAAAGGGTCCAGCCCACATGGTCTTGAGTGTCCTATTGTCCTGTGGGAGAGTTTTAAGAAAGACCCAATCTTCCAGGTTAATGTGAGGAGGTGATTCTGAGAGTTGGACTCAGGCTGGAGGCTATACTTGCCCTGGTACTTAGTGACAGCTTTGATTGTCCCAAGGATGTAACACAGAGACTGTATGGAGAAGGAGGTCAGGTGAGTTATAGACTTGGGAATAATGCCGGATAATAAGTGCAATTTGGAGCTGGACAGATGGCTCAGCAAGTAAAGGTACTTGCCTGTAAAGCCTAACAGCTTGGGTTCACTTCCCCAGTACCCATGTAAAGCCAAAAGTGTTGCATGCATCTGGAGTTCCTTTGCAATGGCATAAGGCCCTGGTTCTCTATACTCTCTCTGTCTCTGTCTCTTTCTCTCTCTCCTCACCTTTCAAATAATTAAATAAAACTATTTTTAAAAGTATAGTTGGGAGACTAGATTGTTGAGACTTGATTGTAAGCTCAATGTGAGATCCCTTAAGAGTTAAACTAGTCCTGTTGACCTTCCTGGAAGACGGAGCATGCCAGGCTACACAGAGTTAATACTTAATTCTGAGAGCCTGGCTCATTCCTGGAATGATACTGGAAATGAATGATTTCCTTTATTGTGGAATTATCTCAGAGCTGATAAAGGGTATTGGGGACCCTGTTGGTATTGCTAATCTGTTATTGCATAATTACTTTTCTTGCTTTAAAAAAAAAACACCAACCTAAGAAAGCAACTTAAGGCAGGGAGAAGTGTATTTTGGCTCACAACTTGTTAATACAGTCCATCATGGTGGGACACTGTAGAAGGAATAAGAGGGGGCTGGTCACACTGCCTGATGCCAGGAAGCAGCAAGAGATGAACTCTGGTGCTAAGCTTATTTTCTCCTTTTTATTCAGGATGGGACCTCAGCCCGCAGAATGGTGCCTACATTTAATGGGGGATTCCTACTTTAATTAACCTAATATAAAAACACCCTCACAGGCTTGTTCAGATATTTGTCTCCATGGTGATTCTAAACACAATCTAGTTGACAATTAAAATTAGCCATCACAGGCTGGAGAGATGCCTCAGTGATTAAGGTGTTTTCCTGCAAAGCAGAAGGACCAGAGTTTGATTCCCCAGTGCCCAAGTAAAGCCAGATACACAAGGTGGCATATGTGTCTGGAGTTCATTTGCAGTGGCTGGAGGCCCCAGCATGCCCATTCTCTCTGTCTGCCTCTCTCTCTCTCTCTCTCTCTCTCTCTCTCTCGCTCTGAAATAAATTAAATATATATTTTTTAAATTAGCCACCACATGCATATAACATAAGGCATAAAAGGCTTAAGCTGCATTTTGGAGAGGGTGCTTATGACAGACAGTCAAAGGACTGTAGGGACTTAGGAGGTGCAAACCAAGGAATGTTGTGTTGTATGAGGACAGTGGTTGCTTCTGAGGGCTTCTGTGCCTTAGTTGGTTTGATGGTTAAGTTTGATGTCAACTTGACCTTTCAAGTAATCTTGAGTGGGTCTCTGAGGAAGGCAGCAGCCTCTCAGTAGGGGGCAGGATGTAAAGAAGCTCAAAGGAGCTAGAAGTAAACATCCTGTGTGGGCAGTGCAGGAAGGAAATTCCAGAGACTCGGGAAGCCATTAAGTCTGGGATAGAATTATAAGACCCCACCCTAAGTCTATATAAAGGGGAAGAAATTCTCTCCTGGCTCTCCTGCCTGTGTGCTGTTCTGTGTATGGTGTTGGAGACGGGTTTCTCTCTCTGCTCGGACCTGTGAAAGGGGAGCAGCCTCTTTTGCATTCTGGAACTTCCCCTGTATCTACAGCTACAAATAAATCCTTTCCTCCTCAAAACTGTGCCTGGTTCGAAGATTCATCCCAGCAGGTGTGGCTGACTGCGACAGTTGGTAACGTACCTATCTACCTGGTGAAGGTATCCCCTAGAGTCAGTAACTACCTGAGTCCCTTGCATGGGGGCCTGTGTAGGAAATCTAGTTGAAATTCTTTCCCCAGCATAATTCTCCTATGCTGGGCAGGTTAAAAAAGGGATGGGAACCTGAAGATCCCTTCAGGAGTGGCCAGAAAATAGGTGGAAGGAGCTTTGGAAACGGATTGTAAGTGGAGAGAGACTAAATTAGAATGGGGAAGGCTTTGGTTCCCAAATGTGTGGCCTGATGAAAATTGTTAAGGATCCTCTGTTCAGAGAACCCGAGAAGTCACACCTTGTTTTGGGCTCTGCAACCAACCCCCTGGTGTGGCCCAGCCCTTATTCAGTTTCCTGAGAGATATTAGTGGGATGAAGACAAGTTGGGTTGTGGACTACGGCCCCCGGGAGTGGAAGCCGAGCTGCGGTTAGGCCTGTGGACTGGCTTGTAGAAATGCTGAAGTGGTCCTTAGGGTGGGCCTCATGCTTCATAGGGGTCACCCGAGTTGAAAGCCAGATGGCTTCAGTCAGGCCAAAGCCACAGGGGCAAGCTTAATGGAGCTCGAGGGGCAGTGAAGAGACCCATGTCCTCAGATGGCCACATGTTCACGTGGGAAAGCAGAGGTAAAACCTTTGACCTCTTCACCCAGCTGGAGATTTTTTTCGTTCAGGTTTTAATGCTGATGAGGAATCACCCAGAAGGGCCTCAGATGCTCTGGTCTCTGTGGAGCCCATCAATGTCTGCTGTGGAAGCCTGCGTCCTGCCCCCACGAAGCTCCTTCCTCCCGCCTGGGATCCGGCTCTGGGCTCGGCAGTAAGGTAGCAGGCTTCGAGGTTTGGCGAGGTTTTAGAGTCAGCTCTGGGGTCTTGTAAGAGAAGAGTTTGTTACATGTGGATTCTACTATCTGAGTTTCAGTGGCAGGTCCTCCCAATTGATAGCTTTCAGGTCCTGATAAGGTTTGTGAATTGGCCAAAGCTACTTACTTGAATGTTGAGCTGCCCTTGTAGGGCTTTAAGAACTCAGGTCCCCAGTGGATCAGGTCATGATGAGAATCCTGATTGAGACCGATAGAACTTCTCTTTGTAATACTATTTTTGGTTCTAATTTCCTGTTGGATGTTTAGCCTTTTTATTCTGGTAAACTGAGGCTTCTTAAGGATCACATCTAGGGATTTGGGAGGCCCCCCATTATGGCATTAGGGTCTTGCTGATCATGTGTCTTCCTTAAAACGTTGAGGACATTGACACCATAATGAGCTTCCTCTTTGCAGAATGGAGACAGCTTCCATGGCCTCCCTGATCAAGAAGACAGCTGGCTTTCTGGAGCCTTTTGGAAGTGTCCTCTGGTTCCTGGGACCTGACTGACCCAACAGCAAGAGACAAAATATTGGCTGCATCTTAACTCTTTTATTTTCATTGGGTTGGGCCGCTAAGCGTGTTGTGGAGTGTCAGTTAGTTTTGAAATCTAGATAGATAGTGTACAACATTTAGATAGAAGTTGACAAAGACAGCTTGTTAAACGACTCTTGACCCTGCTAAGCCTGTTTGTCCTGACAAGCTCAGTAGAAGCCACAGCAATTATCTTGACAAAATAGAAACTCATTTTTTCAGGCCTTTTCATCTTTACACATTGGAGCTCAGGTCAAGACTGTGCTCCGGTTGTATGGCAGGAAGTGAATTTGGGTTTTGGTCTTGTTGTGGTCTAATCCTTCCTTGTTATACTCCTATTATTCTCTTGGAATATTATCCCCATTCACTTGGAAGGAATAGCTACCCTGTGCCATTATATGTTAGAACATATCATTTAGTTTTTAATTTTACAGAGGCTCATTGCAATATGCTTGTACAGCCATCACGTTCTGTTCAAGCAACGATGGTCTGAGCCATGAGCCAAAGTAAATATTTCTTCTCTTGGGCATTCCTCAACCAAAGTAACTAACATAATTATCTTCATTCTACCACACAAAATATTCTTTTATAGGCTCATCTGAGCCACTCAGGAATCCTCATGATTTACAATGCTCACTGATGGTTGAAGATAGAATTACAATGTAACCTCTAAATGACATTTGACAGCATAAACCAAAATTGCAATGCTGTATAAAGCGTTCCTGAATATGCACAGAGGAAATAATAAAGTCCATTGTACTACAAGTGAGAACTGGAAAGGGGTAGAAAGTGAGGAAGGCGTCTGTTCTTCAATTGGACTGGTAGATGATTACACCAGCAGACTGTGTATGTCATGTAAAGATAATACCATGCCTAGAGTAACCACTAAGAACAGTATACAAAATAATACATTCAATGGATATATTTTAAAGGACCTCAAAAAAAATAGGGAATAGGCTGGGCGTGGTGGCACACGCCTTTAATCCCAGCACTTGAGAGGCAGAGGTAGGAGGATCGCTGTGAGTTCAAGGCCACCCTGAGACTACATAGTGAATTCCAGGACAGCCTGGGCTAGAGTGAGACCCTACCTCAAAAAAACAAAAAAAAAATATATAAAAAATTTTTAAAATAGGGAATGCAGGAAAAGGCAAGCAAAATAAAAATAAAATGCAAGAAATGCAATTAGAAAATAGCAATAAAAATAAAACAGCAAAAACCTCTAAGTTATCAATAACTATATCATGTGTAAATGTTCTAAATATAGAAATTAAAATACAAAAATCAGCAGAACAGGTTTTAAAACCCAACTCCAGTGTACAATATTTGCAGCAAAAAAATGAAAGAAATTTTATCATGCAAATATTAATCAAATATTAATTACTACCAGATAAAGGAAATAGAGAAAACATTATTAAAGACAAAGATGGGCATTATGTAATACAGAAAGGATTAATCCACTAAGAGGAAGTAGTGATCTAGAATTATCATTTATTAAAATTCTGAGAGGCAAAATATGTGAAGCAAAAATTAATAAGCCTAAAGGGATAAATCTATAATTGGATTTAGGGACTTCAACACCCCTCTCTCATCAGTGAGGGGAAATATCAGTAAGAATATGAAAGACTTCAGCAATGCCCTCAACCTACTTGATCTAATCTGACAGAACAGAAAACAGAGGAAAATAAATTCTTTCCAAATACCCAAGAAGCATATATCAAGATATGTCTTATCTAAAAGCATAAAATGAATTTCAAAAGAATTGGAAATAGGAATCATATACATTTCTGTCCAGCTACAAAGGAATTCAGCTAAAATAGTAGCAGAAAGCTAACAGGAAAAATTCCAAACACTTGAACACAAACAAAAATTTTCTAAATAATCATAGGTCAGAGGGAAAATCACAAGACAATTTTTTAATGCATTGAATTGAATGAAAATATGCCAAAATTAGCAGAGAAGGAGGATGGGGGTAAAGCTTGAACAATATGTATAGGTGAATTATGAAAGATCGATAAAATTGGCATACAGGTTTAATACAAAAAAAATCAAGCTGGGTGTGGTGGTGCACACCCTTAATCCCAGAAATCAGGAGGCAGAGGTAGGAGGATCGCCATGAGTTCCAGGCCATCCTGAGACTACATAGTGAATTCCAGGTCAGCTATCCTAGAGCAAGACCCTACCTTGAAAAACCAAAATATTAATAATAATAATAATAATAATAATATTGAATCCCAGCAGCATTTTGTAGATAGATAAGAGTTTTCTAAAGTTTATGTGGAAAGGAAAAATAATTAGGATAGCTTTTAAAACTTCTAAAAAGAAGAGTGAATTGGAGGAAACAGTCTACATAACTTTAAGACATATAGTTGCAATAATCAAGACCGGACAGCTAAAGCAGAACAGAATCAAGAAGTCAGAAGTAGACCTACATGGGGCTGGAGAGATAGCCCAGCAGTTAAGATTCTTGCCCACAAAGCCTAAGGACCCAGGTTTGATTTCCAAATACCCACATAAAACCAGATGCACAAAGTAGTGCATGCATCTGGAATCTGTTTACAGTGGTTGAAGGCCCTGGCTGAAGTCTCCCATTCTCTATTTGCCCATTTCTCTCTCTCTCTCTCTCTCTCTCTCTCTCTCTCTCTCTCTCTCTCTCTCTCCCCCCTTTCTTTCTCTCACTGTCTCCTCCTCTCTCCCTCTCTCTTAAATAAATAAAATAGTTTATTTTAAAAAGACATAACTTGGGCTGGAGAGATGGCTCAGCGGTTAAGGCACTTGCCTCCAGTGCCTAAGGCCCAGGGTTCAATTCCCCAGGACCCACATAAGCCAGACCCACAAAGTGGTCGCCCTGGTGCTCTCTCTCTCTCTCTCTCTCTCTCTCTCTCTCTCTCTCTCTCTCTCTCTATCTCTATCTCCCTGCTTGAAAATGAATAAAATATTAAAAAAAAGACATAACTTACACAAATTACACAGCCGATTTTATTTATGGTTAACAAATATTTTATGTATGTGGATTAATGTTTATATAGTATGTCTATACACATACAAATATATTTGTATTTATTATGTACAAAATGATGTTTTGCTACACCCATATACCAGGATAGCTGACTCAAGCTAATTAAAATATGTATTGCGTTACATACTCAGCATTTTTCAAGAATATAGTAAACTGTTGCAAATTATAGTTGCTATATGGCAGGTCTTTTAAACATCTGACTGCTATCGACCCTTCAAACTTAAACCAATATCTCCCAAGCCCGACTCCACCACACCCTTCATCTCATTTTGCTATTCCCGTGATAGTCACATCTTAGATTCTGCATCTAAGTTCTATGTTTCTATTCCTGGCTCACTTCGCTTAACAACGCCCTTCAAGTTCACCTACATTGTCAAAAACGATGCATTTCCTTCTGCATATGGTGAAATGCTAGTCTCTTCTTTATGCGTACCACCGTCTAGACATCTATCTTCGCTGGTTCCATATTGTGGCCATCATGAATAATGTTGGGAGAAACACAGGAAACACTAATTCCGTTTGCTTTGAATATCTACCCCATAGCAGCAGCGCTAAATCATACGACAGTTCTATTTCATACTGTTTTCAAGGTGCAAATTCAGGTCAGTGGAGGAAAGGTAGCCTTTCCAGATAGCGGTGCTCAAAATTATAGGAGAAAGGCGTGGTGGTACATGCCTTTAACCCCAGCACTTGGAGGATCTCTGTGAGTTCGAGGCCAGCCTGAGACCACATGGTGACTGTCAGGTCAGCCTGGACTAGTGCAAGCCCCCACCTTGTAAAATAACAACAGCAAACATAGGAGAAAATCTTGGGATCTAGGACTAGAGAAAGAGTTCTTAGATGGGTCGCTGAAAGCATGGGAGGAAAAACAGGTTAAAATAAAGAGTTCATGAAAAGTTTAAAACTTTCTCTCTATGGACCTTTGACAAAGGTCTAACATTCAGAGGTACTCAGAGTATAACAGACTTTAAAAACTGAAAGGTAGTTAAACAATTCAATGGGGAAATGGGTAAAATACATAAACAGGCATTTCACCAAAAAGAATGGGAAATAAGCATATGCAATTTATGATGACATATTAATATCAAGATATATTAAACATGTTATCTACTAGGAAAGTACAAATTAAAATTAGCTATCCTCCGCAGAAGGGAATGCATACCTAATATAAAGACCTAGTCCAAAACCTATGACCAGGGGAGGTCATGAACCCTAGGGGAGTAATGCCTGCTATTATCTGGCTAAATTCATATATTATGCCCACCAAACTGCCTTATAAGCACATTTTTTAAATGATCACACCCATATAATAATACTACTCTCACTTTTGGCTAAAGAAGCTTCTCTTTTCAGATGATGGTGACCACTGGGATAACTCAAAAGACACCATAGTGCTGAGAAGAAGTGACAGTGGAGTGTTCAGCACTGGGACATCTTTGTCACACTTTCTGAGGCTCAGGGTCTATTGTGGAAGAGGTGGTGGAAAGATTGTAAGAGCCAAAGGAAGGGGAGGACTGCTTACAACACGAACTTCCAGACACAAAATGGCCTTGATATTCATGACTTCTCAGTGTCTGATAATACCTACACATAATGGGAGGAAAAGATGATGACACCGAAACAAAACAGACACTAATTGAGAGGGGAAGAGATAATGAGGGAGGGTGGGGAAGGGATTATAATGGTTTCTGGTCTATAATTATGGAAGCTATCAATAAAAATAATTAGCTATCACTACACAGCTGTCCAAGTAGTTAAAATAACAGAGACAACACCAAGTGCTGGTGAGGAGATGGAGAAACTGAATTTCTCATCCACGGCTGCTAAGAATGTAAACTGTAACAACAGTCTGGAAATTGCCTTGCCAGTGCCTGTCACCTCGGTACGCGCATCCAGAGTTCATTTGTTTAAAGCAACAAAAGACCCTGGTGTGCCTAAGCTCTCTCTCTCTCTCTCTCTCTCTCTCTCTCTCTCTCTCTCTCGCTCGCTCGCTCGCTCTCTCTCTTTCTCTCTTTCTCTCATAAATATATTTTTTAAAAATATGAATTATTGCCAGGTGTGGTGGCGCACACCTTTAATCCCAGCACTCTGGAGGCAGAGGTAGGATCACTGTGAGTTCAAGGCCACCCTGAGACTACATAGTGAATTCCAGGTCAGCCTGGGCCAGAGCGAGACCCTGCCTCAAAAAACCAAAAAAATAAATAAAAATAGGAATTACTTGTAATAATAATCATTATTTACATATGTAATCTGTTCTTCCATGAACTCTGCTTTAGATCATCTTAACATATAATGGTGTTCATGCTTTAAATACCCCTGTTTAAAGTGCCTATGGCTTTGGTGGCGGAAAATCCAAGCTCAGGTGGCCCTACCTGTTTGTTATCCCATGAGCGTCTCATGGTGGTGACATCGTAACAGCATGAAGAGAAGAGGTGGCACGAGATAGGACACCAGAGAGAGTGAAGGACCTGACTTGCTCTTTCATACCAGCACATTTAAAGGACTAACCAGCGTCCTGCAAGGACTTAATCTCTTCCCACAGGGGCACCTTCCACTCGGCTCCATCCTGAAAGTTCAAAGCCTCCAGCACACAAACAGTACCCAGCCCATCAGCACGTCTCTGGCTTTGTTGTAAGACTCCCCAACAACTTGATGATCGCCCATTCTCTCGGCTCCTCTTCTATCTCTCCCTGCTTGCAGATAAATAAAGAAATGTATTTTTCAGAAAGAAGTAATAGAAAGAATTGAGAAGGATTTGCTGGGGTTTAGAAAAGATGGCTTTCTCAGGGAGACCTATATAACTGAAGGAAAAGGGTGTTATTTCTTCTCTCAGATTCCCCATTTTGCTTCATGTATTTGCCAGCCACAATGGAGAGATTGTGGTGAAACTACCTCACGCTCTCTGTTGTCGCTGAAACTGAGGTGTTGGCAGCCTGCATATATGGAGGAAAGCACATCAAATTCTCTGGAAAATGTTTAGCGCTCCGGGTGCCTTGGGTTGGTAGGACAAGACGGGAAGCCTTCTTCGCTCACCTGTTCTTTCTGCTGAACGTGATAAAGCAGTTTCTCCACCAGCAACAGTGGCTCCATGTTTTCACTGGCATTGCTGGACTTTCAGGGAAGGAAAAGCAAAATTAGAGAACCAATCCAGGATATCCAATGAGTACCTTATAGCAGATTCATAAGGAAAGAGAAAATTAAGAGGAGGAAGTGTGCAAACAGTATGTGACATTTTTTCATGAAGGACTGTGTGCCTTGTGGAAGGATCCGAGACACTCATTGGCAGTGCATCGAAAGGATGAGAAGTTCTAGAATTCACTATGTAGTCTCAGGATGGCCTTGAATTCTTACCTTTTTTTTTTTGAGAAAGAGTCTACATGTGTGGGCTAGGTTGGCCTCAAACTCATGATTCTCTTGCCTCAGACTTGTAAGATTACTCCTAGCTTGGGAATTTTTCTAAATTTTCATTTATTTATCTGAGAGCATGGCACGTGCACCATGACCTCTTGCCCCGTGCTAGTGCTGGAAGGCTTTGCAAGCAAGTGCCTTTAACTGCTGAGCCATCTCTCCAACCCAGGAATTTAAAAATTTTTTTTATAAATTTATATGCATGTGTTCAGGTGCATATGCCGCAAACCATGTGTTGAGGTCATAAGACAATGTTGAGGCTCCACCATCTTTGAAACAGGGTCCCTTGACACCACAAATCAACTGTCAGACTGAAGAAGAACATCAGACAGCTGGCCTGAAGCTGTGGGTGCCTTGGCTCTGCTCCCATTGGCATAGGGAAGCCCATGCCACTTTGCACCGAGATTTACATGGATGCTGGGAAATTGAATCCAGGTTGACGGGCTTTGCAAGTAAGTGCCTTTCATTGCTGAGCCATCTCCCCAGTCCTGGAAAATTGTTTTTAATGTAGAATTTTTCCACCCAAGGAATATAAGACAGCATCCTCAAATGTGAAATACAAAAAAATTAAAAAGATAACTTCAAGAACTTAAAACATTTACTCTTCAGGCAGATTTTCTCAGGAAATCCCTGAGGGTGTCCACCAGGACAAGGGAAGGGAACCAGTGGGACCCAGGAATTAGGAGATTCGACTGCAGAGACCAAGAAAAGAGCCTTGCAGAGCCCAGGGAAAGGAAGGTACCACACAGAAGCCACAGTGCAACCTGGAGAACACCCAGACAAGCCTGGAAATCATGATACAACTCTTCACCTAAGTGTATTTGTTGGGCAAAAAGTAGCATTTGACCTCTGTACTTGAAATTTTGCCTTATCTTCCAGCTCATTTTCATAACTTGAGTTGAGGATAACAGTTGCTAAGAGCCATGTAATTAATAGAGTATCATGTCACTCTTCCAACACATTTCAAAGAAACTAGAGAGGCAATGAAATGGAGAGCCAGGAAGATGGTACTCAGAGCTATTTTACAGGAACAGACAGAACCTGAACATGTACCTGGGCATAGAAAACACTTTGTTCCAGTTTCCTTCACTGGAACAGATCTATAAGCTTAAGACTTTTTCCTTCAGTCAGTCAGTCCCTCCAGCAAAAATTTATACAAGTCCAAAAAATGGCTTTAAAGTTTAATTTTCATGTCAGATATTCAAAACGTGCTTTTATTGTCACCCCCAGTTTTTCCTTTTGTTCACAGTGTTCTGCTGATAAAACCAGCACCACAGAACCACTAGCTGGCTTCAAATTGTACATGAATAGATTTCTGTTGCCCTTTGCTAAGAGGCTGCTGGGTCAAATGTAGAAAGCTGTGAGGGATTATATAATTAAAAAGACATAAATGGGGGCTAGAGGTACATCTCAATGGAGGAGCCCATATCATATTTTGCATGTATGTGGTTCAATCCCAGCATCAAATATATGCAGATAGATAGACGATAGATGATAGATAGGTAAGCAGGTAGCTAGATAATAGTTAGATAGATGAGAAACAAGTAGATGATATAGACATACAAGATAATAGATAGATAAATGATTTCTCTGACAGACCATGTAAGTATAGCTCACTGTTAGTGAAAATATAAATAGACATTGTGTGTTGTGTCTGTCAATAAAGAATAGACTTGAGAGCTTTTCTACATCCACTCAGTTCACAAACTCTCGTCCAGGCCTAGTCTTGTGTTGGGTCCTAATAATGAGATGCAGTCCCAGCTCTGTTCTTGAATTGGTCTCCAGCCAGTGGGGAAGACTGATGCACAACTCCATGACTTGTCCAATAACAGATGATTCACAACAGAAGGAGCACAGATAAGGACACAATAAACTATGTCTGACAAGGTCAGAGAAAGTTTCCTGTAAGTTGGAATATCTGGATTGGGCTTTGAAGATTACATTTTCAATAGTTAATATGTACAGTCTAGTAAAATGAGTCATTTAATTATGTAGTCACTTGAGCAAATCAGTGACCACATTACAGAGCATCTCATAATTTCTGCAGCTCAGAAATCGGTGACAGCATGACTGAAACAGGGCCTATCCCAGACTGCAGTCAAGGTTGGTTCAAGGTTGAGACAGAGGAGGATCCAGTTTCAACTGACTCATGGGGCTGTTGACAATTTTGAGCCCTTATTGGATGTTGGTTGAAATCTCTGGTTCTTTAGTATGGTGTCTGTTTGCAGGGCAACCCTCAATGCGAGGGGAAAATGGTAGGATGGAAGCCATAATCACATTACAACCCAACCTCAAAAGGTATATTGAATAGTTTGGTCATATTCTATTCATCGGCAGTGAGTTGCTATGTCTTGCCCAGCTCTTGAGAAAAGGGTTAGTTACACCAGGTAAAGACCAGTGTTCTGAGATCATGAAAGATGACTTGGTGCCTACCTACCATGAAGGATAAGCCTTTTTCTGTTAGAATAGCTTTGTTTTCAAACATACAATCTATTGTCTTGGTGCAAGAGCTATAAAAGACTATGTATGTGTTCTGCTTGTCAAAAACTGCCTCTTATGGGTGTTCATGACTCTGGGAAGAGGATAGGCCAAGTGGGTGGAGCCCAGGAGAGTCTTGAGAGAAGGGTACCAAGCTTTACTGAATGACCCCTCTTGAAGTCCAGAGTAGTAGAAACCTGAAATAGTGAATGGACTGAGAGTCTACCGTGGTGATAAGGCAGTCTGGGATGGAGACCCAAACTTTTCTCAAGGGACTCAAGGAGTTCTAAGGATTGTTATTTGGGAAAGTGTGTCCTAATGGTGGCATAACAGGGAACTCAAGTGGCACCCCGAGGAGTTAAACAGCTTAGCACAAGGCTGTAAACTTAAAAAAGCCTCCTATCCAAGTACCAGCCATCGCAGGAAGACAGCTGTGGGGAGCACCTTCCAGTGGGCAGGAGACATGTTTGGAAAAGGCTGTTGAAGAAGCCCCTGAGGTAGAACATCTAAAAAACCTGTTTACCATTGAGGAAGCCAGTCTTTCAGAGGCCCTGCTTGTGACGTCAGGACATTTGAAAGCAAGGATGACATTAGAGCAAAATTTTATTCTGCCTATAGATCTGGTCAAAAGGTTTTTGACCTGTTCAGTTCAAACTTCAAGTTTGTAGAGAGGATCTTGAGCTGCAGAATTTTGGAGAAACAGAAAGAGAAGTTATTTGTAGAAATGGGGAAGCTTTTATTTAATAGCAGGTATCATTTTAAGATGAATGGAAGTAAGGACAGGGATTGGAGCACCCTAAACTGAGTTGAAAGGAATCCAGGCTCAGAAAGAAGGTGCCCAGGACCAGAATTTGGAGGCACAGGAAGATTGGTGGAAGGGTCTATCCTCTCCTCAAAGGAGTTGTAAACTGTACATACTGACAGCCACTCTGAGCTCAGTTAAACTATGCAAACATTTTGTTAACTGTGTGGCTTTGTGCAGGTTAACCCTGTCTGTCAACTTGAAGGGACTAAGAATCACCATGTAAACAGATTCTGAGTATGTATGGGAGAGGTTTTTTAATTAGGTTAATTGAGGTGAGAAACATTCTCTAAATGTCGGGTTAGTTGTCCTGGACTCCATAAAGAGAAGAACGCTGAGTGTGGGCATTCGGGTCTGTCTGCTTTGTGACAGTTGACTGAATGTGACCAGCTGCTTCATGCTCCTGTCACTGTGCCTTTCCTGTCACAAATCAAGAGAATCCCTTCAAACCATGTGCTGAACTAAACATCTCCTCTGAAGTTGCTTTTGTCAAGTATTTTGTCACAGCAATGAGAAAAGTCACTGATACAGCATATTTGTACTGAGAAGTGGAACCATTGCTCTGGGAAACCATGTGGGTCATAGACCTTTGAAGTTAGTTTGTGGGAAGAATGTGGAAGACTGTGAAACTTTGGATTATAAGGCAAGACTAATGGGCCGTTCTGCTGGAAGCTTGGAAATACAAGAATTTTGAAAGAAGCACAGATCGTTGAGGCCCAGCTCATGGGCTTCAGAGGGAGCAAGGACTCCATGAGGAACTGGGCTGGAGGCAGTGCATGTTATAGCTGTCAAGAAAACTGGCCACATTCTGCCCTTTTCCTGAGAACTTGAGTGGCATGAACTTGATGGCGAGAGACACTGAGAACACTCAAAATGGACCAAAGCAGAAGTCCAGAAGCTGCTTCGTTTCGGATTAGGAGTGTTTACATGGCACCATTAGATGTTAGAACTATATAACTTTTTTCCATATCATACGGGTAAGAGTTTTCCCAAGTCTCAGAAGAGACTCTATACATTTTTAAAATATTTTTATTTATTATTTATTTGCGAACACACAGAGACAGAAACAGAGAGAGAGAGAAAGATTGAAATGGGCACACCAGGGCATCTGGCTACTGCAAATGATCTCCAGATGCATTGGGCATGGCATCTGGCTTTACATGGGTACTGGGTACCTTGTGCCATCAGACCTTGCAAGCAAGTGCCCATTACCAGCCCTAAAGTTACACTTTTGGGCAGTGTTAGAACTATTAGAGACTATGGAGACATTTGAAGTTTAGACAACGCATTTTGATATCCATGAACCTGTGGGGACAAAGGATGAGAGAGAGAGGCTTAAAAGTGAACAAGTTTGAGTGTCAAGTTGATATGACTCTTAGTGCCTTATCTTTGTTGTTGACAGGATTTAGAATCGCCTGGGAAACAAATCTTTGAGCCTTTTCTAGATTAGGTTATTTGAGGTGGGAAGAGCTACCTGAAATGTGAGTGGCACCATCCTGTGGGCTGGACCTCAGGAATTGGATAAAAACAAGAAAGCTGGCTGGGCACAAACATTTCTCTCTCTCTCTCTCTCTCTCTCTCTCTCTCTCTCTCTCTCTCTCTCTCTCTCTCCCTCTCTCCTTTCTCTCATGATTGTGGGCTGAATGTGACCAGCTGCTTCATGCTCCTGCTGTAATGCCTTCCCTATTCGTTTTTTAGGTAGGGTCTCACTCTAGCCCAGGATGACTTGGAATTCACTCTGTAGTCTCAGGCTGGCCTCAAACACAAGCAATCCTACCTCAGCCTCCCCAGTGCTGGGATTAAAGGCGTGCGCCACCACACCCAACCGGGCTTCTCTTTTGATCACTGGACTGCCAAGTTGGCAGCTGGTTCAGAGAGTACTCTCCACTAGCATCCTCACAGCAAAGTGCATGTAAACTCCTCGCCAACTATCTCACCTTCCTAACTGTCCTGTTGTGATGGTTAATTTCTATTGTCAACTTGATTAGATGGGAATCAGAAATACATGCCTATTGGGCAGGTCTGTGTGGGTATTTCCAGGAAGGATTAAATGAAGTGGGAATGGCTCCTTTTCTCTGTCTGCCTTCATGATTCCCTGGTGAACACACCTACCCTGCTGCTAACATACCTCACTGACATTGAACCCAGCTTCTTCAGTCTTCCTCTAGACTAGAGACCAGCAGCTCTCCAGGGGCCCTCCAGGCCCTCCGCCCCAAATTAGGACTGTTTAAGTATCCAGCCTAGTGGATTGAGTAGCCAACAGGTCTCAGACTCTCCAGCCTACAGACTAATCATTGTTGGACTGTCCAGCATTTATTATGCAAGCCGATCTAATAAATCATTATATATATATTCATTATATTGGTTATTGGTTCTTGCCCTCTAGTAAACCATGGAAAATATACCTGTGCTTAAAAAATCCAAGCCTCCAGTAAGCATAGGATCTGCTCAAAGAACATCACTGGTGAGTGGACAAGCTCACAAGGAGTGTAGGAACCACCTTAACAGCAACACCATGGGGAAGGCTGGCCCAGCAAGGGCAGTCTGAGCTGACTTGAATTCCTAGGTGTCTGTACCTACCATTTGGCCTGAGTAGGCTCTGGCATTTGTGCATTATTGGAACCTAGAATGAAGATGCTGTGAAGAGTAGACGAGAGATGGGTCTGGGTGTCTCTTCTAAGTGCACCAAATCATTTCCCCTTCAGAGTTTTCAGAGTCCACCTTAAGATTCATGCCCAAGTACATTTTCGCGTTCTTCAAAGAGAAAAGTCCAGATTGTCTGAATCACTGTCCCAGGCTGACCAGGACCAGAAGACGTAAAAGAACCAAACACACACACATGCACACGCACACGCACACGTGCACACGTGCAGTGTGTGATGCACATCCCCAAGGAGCACTTTGCAAGAGTCTGCCTTGTTTGCTAGGGAGAGAAAAAGTAGTGATTGTGGGGATTGTCAGTGGTAATCCCTGACTCTCATTAGAGCCTAAAGTCTAGAGCTGCTGTCTAGGGGAAGCCCACAGTCCTGACTTGGTCACCACCACCCAGCCTCTGGCCAAAACCTCCTTGGTATCTCAGAAAATTGGTGCTTTTGTCCTCTTACGGGCATGGTGGAGGGGAGGGGCTGCACACTTATGGGAATGCTTTAGCACAGTGCCCAGCACATGGTGATTCCTCAAAGAACACTAGCTGCCACAATGTCCCCACCGTGGGCCTGATGGCGAGCACGTAGTGAAGGCCACTGAGCACCCTACTAGTGGCTATTATGTGGTCAGGAAACCATAGTTTCAAAGGCTTTCTGCCGCCTCTCTGCTTCAGCCAAATTAAGGTCAGCTATGCCTTGCCTTTGCTGGGGAGCTGCTGGTAACCTAATGTTTGAGTGCATGCTAACACAAGTGGCCGTGCGAGTAGCATTAGGGTGGTCCTGGGAAAGAAGAGCAGACTGGATAGGACACCAACAGGAGAACGTTCTGCCCATGGTCAAGAGGACCAGAAGGCTTGGGGATACTGCCAGTGGATGCCCTAAAACAAGCGCACTAGTTTACCACCACCACTCACCTCTCACTCCTCAACCATGCCTTAGCTGATCAGCAAACTGTGCCTCATCATCACACCCCCCACCCCCCACCCCAAGCCTCAGCTCATCTCTTCACACAGGAGAGATCTTAGCACAGCTCTGCAGTCAGGGATGAAGGGTAGCAGGGGAGGTCTGCAGAAGAGCACGACTTTCCTATAAACCATATGTGTAGCTGTCTGTGGCAATTAAAATATCTGACTTGGGGTACAGAGAAGCATGGTTGCACCCAGAGAGATCCTCCTTGTTTTCTGTGGAATGTCAGGTAGTTGTGAGGGGCGGAGACATTCTCAACTTTGACTGCTCAGTTTTTCTGACAAAGCATCTGGAGCAACGATGGCAGCGCAGGGGTTCAAAGGAGGATTTTCATGCTCAAGGGGTCTGCTCTGTCTTACTGATCTCAGACAAGTTTTAATAGAGATAAAAGGTTAGAAAAAATAGACTCTGCACAATATTTCATGCTTACATTGCTAATGGACTTATTTAATTTATATATTTATCGGGGTGTGTGTGTGTGTGTGTGTGTGTGTGTGGCCACACCAGGATCTCTTGCTGCTGCAAACAAAAACTGACGTGCCACTTTTTGTATCAGGACCCAGGCTGGTTGTCCTTGAAAGCAAGCAACCTTTAACCACTGAGAACCCCCCAGCCCCTAATTGACTTTTAGACTCTTTCATGTCCAATTATGACAGAAGCTGCAGTCACATAATGCTAGATTTTATTTTGTGAATGAAAATATATCAGAACAATACATTAATTCATAATGGAGGAATAAATATATAGTTTAGCATTATGATGAAATAAATTAAACTTACCCCCAACTCAAGATTTTAAATGCCACACATAAAAAAGAAAAAAGTGAGTGACACCCGAAATGACCTTGCATGTGACAAGATGCAACAGGGCTCACGCAGATGTCCCACTAAGTTATTTGTGATTTGGAAACACAACACAGGATTTTTTTTCCTAGCACTTATGGAAAAAAAAATCCCTAAATGGAAAACCATGTTTTAAAACACAGTGGGTCAAATTCTTAAAGTTTAAGGCAATTTCTTTTTAAAATGTATTTATTTATTTGGCTGAAGAAATGACTCAGTGGTTAAAGGCACTTGTTTGCAAAGCCTCATGGCCTGGGTTTGGTCCTTGAACAATCCCCCAGCACCTGATTCTTTTTAGGAAAAAAATGTTCACTTGATCAAGGTGAACTAACTTGAAGATAGATACAGAAATTTCTTGGGCATACCTGTAGAAAGGTGCACAAACTGGGTAGCTTAAAACAACAGAAATTCCTTTACTTCTAGCTTGAAGGCCAGAAGTGCTAAATGTAGGTGTTGCCAGACCCATGTTCTCTGGGGAAGAAGCCACCTATAGTAGTCAGCCACACACCACTGGGATGAATCTCCAAACCAGACACAATGTGAGGGAGGAAAGTATTTATTGAAATAACAGATCCAGTGGAATTTCCAAAAAATGAAGGAAAAGGCTGACCCCCTTTCACAGATCCAAGCAGAGAGACAGAGACCCAGCACCTCCAAAGCAAGCAAGCACATTGTAGCGCACTGTAACTCATAAACAGCAGGACTGCCAGACTTGAGCTCAGGCTGCTCTTTGCATATGGATAGCTGGAATTTTACACCCACCTCAAAATCACCAAAATCGGGCCTAGGTGACTCCTCTACCAGCCAGGCAGCTAGAGACAAATCTTTAATATATATATTTTTTAGTCTATTGAGGGACATTTAATCAAACTACCACACCACCCTACCTTCCAACTTCAGGTGAAACTTGGCCATAGTTGTATCAGGCCAACTGCTATTTTTATTATTATGTGGCTTCTCCTGTTTACCTATGTCTTCTCTTTACTCATCAAGATTTGCTAACCCTGGAGGACCTAATCTCGAGATCCTTAAGTCAGCTGCATTGATGAGGCCCTTTGTCCAAATAAGACCACATTCACAGGTTCTAGGGATGAGGATATGACCTATGTTCAACCCACAGTGGTAAAATAAGGATGGAAAGATCACAATACAGGAAGTCCCCGTGGTCTGGTTGTTTCCTTTCTGTTCGTGTTTGATCTCCAGCCAAACTTTGTACTTTGAAAAAATCCTAAAAATTTATGCTAATAATTCACAAAAGTAAACCATATTTTCCCAAACTATCTTACAGTTTAGGAGATGTTATTTAGAACACATTTTCCCAAGAGCCTTTCTTCTGTGTGCTGCTCTGGATTTAATCAATGTTATACCCTCTGAAATATTGTGCTGGGTAGGGGTCCCAACACTTTGCTGTGCCTCAACCATGGACTCCTTCCACACACATAACTTTCTTTATCTTTTTTCCATATATATTGTCAATAATTAGATACACTGCATGAGCAAGTCTAGTCTTGTGAGGGTACCCCCATTTCCCTCCTCCCTGTCCCCAACCCACTGGGGCCCTCCTCAGTGGCTTTGCCTGACCAGTCCGTGAACTAGGGGGCTGTGGATTATATGAGAGGTAGCCAGGATTTTTTTTAATTTGTGTGTTGTTTCTGAAGGGGGCAATGGCTCTTACAGTCTTTCCACCCACTCTTCCACTCAAATCCCTGAGTCACGGTGGGTGAGTTTTAGGTCTGCTTTACTGTTGAGATTTTAAGAGTCTCTGGTTTTCTGCTTTGGATTGTGTTGGGAATCCTCAGCGCCTGTCTCCATTATCCTTTCCCAGGTTATTTGACGTGCTGTGGAGGTAGGTCTCTTGCTCATCTCACCACTTCCTCAAAGGTTTCATTTGGACCCTATATCATAAGTTATGGCTGGTTCATCTCCTACCTGGGTGTCAGGCAAAATGTCAGGTCCCGTTAGAGCAATTGGCTTGTCCACAGTTCTTGCTGCCTTCTGAAAAATACAAAGAGAATCTCCAATGGAGAGTGAGATCAGTATAGGTTGAATGAGACAAACTTTATTAATTTGGTGAGATTCTAACAGGTATAGCCTCTCTGTAGATCTCTGGTTAGTGGGGGCTTCCCTTTGGCACCCAGGTTCTAGGTCTTCATATGGGATTACCAAGGATCCCATTTCCAGTTAAGGGTTACCTGCCAACTAGTAAGTAAACCACCTAGGTTTACATCCACTATTGCACAGATGAGCACTTTTGGCTTACTGCTCTCTTCCATAGAGCAGTGTCTTCAGCATTCTTGTAGCATCATCCAGTGTTATGTAATAGTGGCCTCTGTGTTCTAGGAATATCTTTAGTCAATTTTTCCTGGAAGCTCATGTAATGCTTCCATCACTACACATGCTACCATCTGGGGGCTGGTTACCATTCTGGATCTAGCAGAGTCTCTTGATGTTGTGTGTTGACTCTGTTTTATCTTCAGCAATAGAGTCTTACCTTTTGCCTGGGGTGGGTATTCAAGAGCCTTGACATAAGCCTGTATTGTTTTGGGGACCTTATGAGTCTTTAAACCACACAAGCAGCCAAAAATAGATACAGTGTTCTATCATGTGACACAGCCCATGCGGCCCTGGTCAGAGCAATCTTCATACTGTATGGGCTTCCAGAACCATGAGCCAAAATAAATCTCTGTACAGCTACATAATTATAATGTCAAAATCTAGGCCAATTAAGTGGCCTTCTGAGGAGCCCCATATCAGTGACATGGAGGGATTAAAGAACAAAGGTGGAAAGGGTCAGGAGATTAATGGAGTTACCTGAAGTCCAACTCATAGTGGGTCAGTGGGTCCCCAGCCTCATCTTGTGGTTACTTCTTCCCTCCTATAATGCATATTTGAGACAGACATGCTTAGAAGTTGGCAAAGTCCCCACATTGGTTCCCTGGCCAATGAGTGAGTGAGGCCTATTGTGATTGGAAAGGAAAATGGAAGCCATTGGGACTGCCGTTACCAGGAAAATAGTGAACCACAAACAATATCACGTTCCACTTAAAAGATGCAGAATGGTG
>PVHP010009065.1:0-51387 GCA_004024765.1 Zapus hudsonius
TTATTTTTCAAGCAGAGAGAGAGAGAACACCAGGGCCACCACCTTGTGGGTCTGGCTTATGTGGGTCCTGGGGAATTGAACCCAGGGCCTTAGGCACCGGAGGCAAGTGCCTTATCCGCTGAGCCATCTCTCCAGCCCTATAATTTTTTTTAAATTGAAGGTGGCCAGCTTGAGACTAGAGAGTGAGCTCCAGGTCAGCCTGGGCTAGAATGAGACCCTACCTAAAAAAAAAGGGGGGTGGCTGGAGAGGTGGCTCAGTGGTTAAGACAGTTGCCTTCAGGTCCTAAGGACCTAGGTTCAATTCCCCAGTTACCCACATAAGCCAGATGCACATAGTGGTACATGTGTCTGGAGTTCGTTTGCAGTGGCTGGAGGCCCTGGGCACCCATACTCACACACTCTCTCCCACCGTCTCTGCCTACAAATAAATATTTAAAACTTTTTTAGATGCTGCTACAGCCACAAGTGAGCATCTGTGGGTCCCAGAGGCCTGGACCAGGGGAGGGGAGGTCAGGGCTTCTGGACCCCTGGCAGCATTCCATCTCCAGCATTTCACCCAGGGCACCTAGCTCCATTGTCCCACATGACACCAAAAGGCCTCAGAGGGACACTGGACAGGTCACAGCTAGCCATTCTGTTTTCCCATCTAAGTTGCACAAAGAAATACTGTGAAGAAAAAAACCTGAGCTAATACCAGGCCTGTCTTCAGGTGACTAAGGCATTCATAGGTCACAGGGTGCCCTGTGAGTCTGATGGTATGATAGCCATGGCTTCCACTGTACCAGGTGGCTCATATGCCAAGGAGGCCAGTGGGGAGTGTCTGGTAACAGAATTGGGAGCTGCTCAGGAACCTGTGGGTCATATTCTGTCAAGTAATTGGCTGGCCCTGGCCTAGACATGCACAGAAGTTTCGGTGAAGCACCACTCTGGAGTGAAGGGGCTTCTGCATGACCTGTACAGACCCACAGGCAAGTTCTCCTGGTGCTAGCACTAGCCTGTCACATGTACCTGCCCATGTCAGCCTAGCAGGTGACCAGGGCTGCAGGCCTGAGCAGACAACTACTCTACCTCACCCTGCTAGCCTATCTCTGCAAGACACTTATGTCTCCCAGTCAAGACACATTATAAGCTGGGTATGGTGGTGCATGCCTTAAGAGGATCACTGGCCGGGCGTGGTGCACATGCCTTTAATCCCAGCACACGGGAGGCAGAGGTAGGAGGATTGCCGTGAGTTCAAGGCCAGCCTGAGACTACATAGTGAATTCCAGGTCAGCCTGGGCTAGAGTGAGGACCTACCTTGAAAAAAAAAAAAGAAAGAAAAAGACATTATAAATATCTTTAATTCAGAGTGTGTTCACAATTTAAAAAAAAAATGTTTTCAACCCTAAGTTCATCCTTAGAACTTTATATTAAATATCTACCAGCCCACCCAAGCATGGTGGCGCACACCTTTAATCCCAGCACTTGGAAGGCAGAGGTAGGAGAATCCCTATGAGCTTGAGGTCAGCATTGGACTACAAAATGAGTTCCAGGTCAGCTTAGGTTAGAGTGAGACCTTACCTCGAAAAAAATTAATCAGCTCAGATGCCCATTGACAATGAAGATTAAGTACATATATAAAACGGAATCCTATTCAGCAGTAAGGAAAAATGAATGAAATTTGCAGGAAAGTGAATGGACCCGAGGAAAATCAGAGTTTACCTAGGCTCAGAAAGACAAATGCCATGCATTCTCTCATGTGTGGATCCTGGCACCCATCAGAAGTACTGGTAAGTAGCTAGAATGAGGTTTGAAAAGAGGAGCAGGGAGGGGTCAGAGGGAGGTGGAGGGGTCTGGGAGGAAAGCCGTAGAGAAGGGGAGGGGTAAATACAACACTAATGATGGCATGAATGAGTACCATAGTCCTACCTCTTGGTTAAGTAATTAAAATCTCTCTTAAGAAGATGAGAGGGATGGTTTGGGCTGAAGCAGTAGGGGTAGAGAGAGTTTTACATAAAAACCATAGGACGTCGCTGGTAAACACCAGTGCAAATTGGGTTACAGTGAGCTGTTGGTCAGGAAGGCCCATGACGCCTCCTAAACAATTCAGGCTACTGGCAAAGCACTTGGTTACCCACTGGAACCAAATGGTACGACCCTGTTGCTGAAGACACCCTAGCCTACTGCTGTAGGACACTATTCTAGAACTGCAACGCAGCCAGGTCTCGGTGCTACAAAAGTCACCAACAGGTGCAATAGTGCCACCTACGTTATGGGGGTAACCAACTGCTCTGATTAGATATGAAGCCTGCTCAGTGGGAGGGAATTCATACCTGGCACCGAGAACCAAGTCAGAAGCCTATGGCTTGGACAATCATAGATCCCATGGGGATGCTTCTGCTGTCCTTTGCTCATCAAAGTCTTCTAAAACCGTCTATGCTTATCCCCTTAGATCCATGCTATTCTCACTCTCAGAGATGGTAATGAATACCAGGGAGACCCAAGATCCATCAGAATGACAATAAAACCAACTGTTTACATGAAACAAGTCATCTCAATCACATCTGTTGGGGCCCAGGAAACATTACAGAGAAAATGAGTGCCACTCTCATAGCCTGAGAGCCTCTTCTAAGAAGATGGCGATGGACACTGAGGAGATTCAAAACTAATCAAAACAGACAATGAGAGGCTGCTGAGAGCTCAACACAATGAAGACTCATAAACATGCCCTCCAAGGCTTGAGGAAGAGGGTATGGAAAGAATGTAAGAGTGTGCCCTCAACAGAGATGGGTGCATTCTGACCCCATAGTGGCCATGGAAACCTCACTGAGGAGGGCCCTCAGTGGAATGGAGCTGGAAGAGAGGAGACATGAATATAACCTGATGGGAATATGACCAAACTGTTGTTTGTTTATATATAAAAGTTCTCAATTTAAAAAAATGATGAACTGATAAAAAATATATAAATAACTCTGACACAAAGTTTCCAGTCTACATGGGTGAAACCGTCCACCACTTAGAACAGCAGTGTGTATGATGATCCAAATCACCAACATACTGAGCCTGTGGCATACCTGTGCCCATCATGCCCACCCCAGTCCTGGACCAGGTAAGCTGGCTGCCCTGATGCCCCATGTGCAGTTCTTGCAGGAAGAGTCTCTGCTGCAGCGTCGTCCTCTGATGCCTCTCACATCCTGGGCCCAGGGCACAAGGTTTCTACCTCTGATCTAGTCCCTGCTGCACCTCTACATCAGCATCCCGTCGTCTTCGTCTCCGGCTCTCCCAAGCAGATGCAGACTGTCCTCGTCAGATGCTTCTGAGCCCTCCTCTGTCTCTAGAGGCTCCAGTGTGCGCTTCATGCCCCGCTGCTTGGCAACTGCCAGGGCATACTGCATATTATAACGGTTCCAGTCACAGCTGCAGACACAGGGGATTGGGTCAGTGCAAGCACCTGCCACGTTCTGCCTCACCCTGAAGCCTGGCCACCATGTACAACCAACCGGGCCTGGGCATGCTGCATTCCCTCCTCTCCTCTGCCCAGACAACCTGGTTCTTACCCAGCCTGGAGCACCTTCCCACCTACCCCAACTGTTGATTCTTCCCCCATAAGTCATTTAAAAAATTATTTTTTACTTATTTGTAAGCAGAGAGAGAGGGGGGAGAGAGAGAGAGAGAGGGAGAGAGAGAGAGAGGGAAAGGGGGAGAGAGAGGAGAGGAGAGGAAGAGAGGGAGAGAGAGGGAGAGAGAGGGAGGGAGAGGGGGGAGGGGGAGAGAGAGAGAGAGAGAGAGAGAGAGAGAGAGAGAGAGAAAGAGAGAGAGAGAGAGAGAACAGGTACACCAGGACCTCCAGTGACAACAAACTCCAGATACATGCACCACTTTCAGTATATCTGGCTTTATGTGGATACTGGGTAATTGAATTCAGGTCATTAGGTTTTTCAGGCAAGTACCTTAACACAAGCCATCTCTCCAGCCCTCCTACTATCTTTTTAGAGCCAGAAAGGCAGCTGCCCACACTTACAGAACAAAGAAGTTCCACCCTCTTCTCCAAAACCATGGTGAGGGGGCACAGCAGACGTGAAAGGATTAGGGAAGAAAGCGTCACCTCTGCACTTGTGGGCTTCATTCATGGCCATCTATGTAAGGTTGTCCACTAATCTATGCAAAGCCAGTGCATGCCTATATCTTGGCAACAAAGTCTGACAAGGAGTAAGTCCAAGAGAAGAGAGAGCCCTCTCCTGCAGAGCTATGGAGTAGCCAGATGAAGGTGGGCCCCCTATACAGACCACACATCAGCCCAAGCCTCCCTGTCCCCCACCCACCTGGCCTGGCCTCCTGTGGAGCAGCTGGGACTCTGGAGGAATAAAGGGCTTACTCTAGATTCTAAGACTCATTATAAAGACACAGGGACAGCACAAGGACACACAGGAGGCCCACGGGGACCACAGAGCCCTGAAGCCCCCTCTCAAGTGACTCTGGAGAGGGAACAAATGGACAGAGAAAGACCTTCAACAGTCTAGCAGTGACACCGGGCAGCTACTCAGTGACAGAAGGAAAATATACCTCGAAGGGTAACCTATGTATAACTTCACGGCCTAGGCTCTGCTTAAGGAAGGAGGCCTCTGAAAACAGAAGTGCAGCCCACTAAGAAACCACCTAGAGGAGGTGGTGGTGTGCAAAGCAGCCATGGTGGCCCACCACTGCCCCAAGCACTATAGGTGTATCTCATGCGCAATGGTCCTATCTCAGGAACCCAGAGGTTCCTTTGGCCAGCACCCACTGCACATCCCATCCAGGTGGCATGCAAGTCCAAACCGAACTACCTGTACTTTTCCTGAGGATAAAGTGCTCTGACCATGCCTTGGGCATGTACCATCTTCCACAATCTAACTGCAGCAAGGGTTTATTCCTTTAGCTTCAGTCACACCCACAGGTGCCCACTAGGGGTCACAGAGGGAGTAAGTTGATCCAATAGGTAGAACATGCACCTCTAAAACCAAAACCCACCCCACATCAGACCCCACAGGATGCAATCCAGACACACAACCAGCTCCTTGAGCCCTGCCCACCAGCCCTGCAGCACGTACAGCTTGGCCACGTCATCCAGGTGCCGCTGGAGGCCCTTCTGAAGGAATTGCACCACAGGCAGCAGCTGCCCAGCCCTGGAAAGGAGACACTCTCAGTGCTGTAGCCCCAGTGGGCCTCACGCACACTGCATGTGGAAGGGAAGCCCATCACCAGTGGGGTCAGCAGGGGAGCCATTCTACCTGGACTTCAGCCTCTGTCCATGAGACATAAGCAACTTTTGGGTCCACAGGAGGTAGAATTCCAGGTGCCGGGACACTTCAAAGGACGATGCCAGGAACTCGAGCACTTTTTCTACATACAGCTCAGGAAGAGAAGCACTGACCACATCAACTGAAAAAGGAAGAGAAGACAAGCTTACTGTGCAAAAAGCTCAAATTAGAAAACACGGTGTACTATGGCCCCTCTACACGTGAACAATGTCTAGCCACCGGCCCTGGCTCACTCTCGTCCTGTGGCACAGCCTCCAGGGCCTCCTGAGCCAGCTTCCTCTCGTTGAGCCGGAAGGCCATGAGTATGGCCCGGGTGAACTCCTTCTGCCGAAGTGCCTCGCGAATCTGCCCAGGGGTGACACTCGTGTCCAACTCAAATGGATCAAAAAGCATCTGGGAATCCAGGGAGAAGATGAGAAGCCCCTCTGTGCTGGTAGCTGCCCAGCAGCGCCCTGCATGGTGAACAGCAAAAGGATTTTCTCAAAATCTAAAAGCCCATTTATCCCTTTAAAAAATTTTATTTATTTATTTATCTATTTATTTATTTTCAAGTAGAGAGGGGAGACAATGGGCACACCAGAGCCTCTAGCCACTGAAAACAAACTCTAGATGCACGTGCCTCTTTGTGCATGTGGCTTTATGTGGGTACTAGGGAATCAAACTTGGATTGTTAGGCTTTGCTGGCAACTGCCTTAACTGCAGAGCCATCTCTCCAGCCCCCATTTACTCCTTTTTAAAAAGGGAAAGGTTTGCAGACAATGCCATGGTGGGAACACTGAAAGACGTCCACCAGAGCCTTGGCACATGTCAGCAGCACCTGAGTGTCCCAAGAGCCTTCGGGGCAGAGCTGCAGCTTTGCAGGCCACTCATACTGCTGTTGCTGCTGAAGCTGCAAGTGCCTGGGGTGCAATGAAAACAACACAGGAATGAACAAAACTTGGTGGCTGGACAGATCTGGCCCAGGGCCTACAATCTATGAGCAGCCAGACCAAACCAACCAAAAGACACATGCCACATCGTGTGAGCTTTCCACACCTTGCCATGCCAGGACGGGACACATGAACCTACCAGGTCCCTAAGGCCTAGTCAAACCTTCAGACATTCCTGAGATGATAGGAGTAGGGCGAGAAAGTGGCTACAGAAGGTGAAGGTGCCAGGAAGTAGCCTCCTAGTATGGTCCATGGGCCTACAGCTGAGCACCTGAGCTGTCTCAGCTTCCATTAATGTGCAGAATCTAGGGTTGGAACTTTAGAGTTGTTCACCTTGGGATAAGGCCAACCACATAGCCAGTGGGGCTCAGTATCATTTCGTATTAACAGGGACAGTACTGGCCAGTTTTCCAGCAGCTCAGAACCAACCTTGCCCTGGAGAACAAAGACCAACACCCACCAGATCAATAGGGTACTACCCAGGCTCACCAGTGGGAGAGAAGTGCAGTGATGTCACCCTAACTTCAGGTTTAAAGTGTCGAGAACTCATGTCACCTGGGGAAATAAAAGCAGTTACACTTCCGAATAGCTGTATTCTGGAGGCTCACCCTTCAGGCCCACTGTGCTGGCCACAGGGAGCCATTAAGAACGGCAGCCTTCCTGGACCCTGCCACAGTACTGTAGCCTCCATGGGGCTGGGCCTTGGTGCAGAGGATGGCAGCCAGCCCATGGCTCTTTTGGTCACGAGGCCCCCATCCAGCCCAAGGCAGGCCTCTTCAATCTCTCTAGCTTTTTGGTTGGTGGATGCTCATCAGGGTGATCCAGTGCCCAATGGCACTGAGTCCCTGGGACAAACAGATGAGACCCAGGTGGGCAGAGAACTCTTCTACCACCCAAAGGGGCTGGAGGTCAAGACACTGCACTGCTGGGTCTTCTCCAGGCACCTCAGCTTCCAGCAAACTGTCATAATGCAGAAAGCCACTGACTCCAAACTCTGCAGACCAAAGGAGGGGCAGAAGTATCACCAGGAAAAGTGGACTGGGAGGAGGAGGGGACACAGGAGAAGACCTCTGCTTACCTTTCTTTACGCCCGGCAACGGAATTGCAACACCCTCTGCCTCCCCAGCATCTTGATCAATGAGTGCCAGGTTGCCAAACTCTGTCATCTTTCTTCGGTTCAGAAATTCCTAAAAGGGCAGAAGCCATGGATGTTTGCCCACATATCACCAACAGTGGATGAGCCCCAACTACATGTAGAACTAGGACCTGACACATGGGCCCTCCACATAGAACCTTCCTTTGGAGCCTGATGCCGATGAGGCACAGAAGCCCCACATGGAGACTGGGCTGCACACAGGAATGTAGAGATGGGGCTCTCCCACAGTGGGACACTCGCCTGCCATGTGAGGGCAGTGCCCAGGTAACTCCATGCCTGCTCAGAGGCTTTGACAGTGACTTGAATGACCCTCACCACATATTCCTGGAGAAGACAGAGGGGCCTGGGACACAGGCTGTGGTGAGCAAGGAGGGATGGTGAGGGCAAAGCACTCCTATGCTGGAATGGGCAGATGGCCCAGTCTGGCAGAAATCTATGCCCAGCCAGGACCTGCCTGTGTGCTCCCTTGTTTTTGGTCCTTTCATCAAGCTAGTGCCCAGGCCCCAGACCAGGTGCTGGTATAAGTCTTGGCCAACCCCAGGACCCATGGAACCAGAAGCATCTGCTTCAAGGCTGGTACCGCTGCCTACCTCCATGGCATCAAGAGAGAAGTTGCAGGAGATCTCAAACCTCTTCACCAGGATCTGCTCACGGACATGGTAAAGGCACACAAACTTGGACATGCCCCCCGCCAGGATGTTTTGGCCATCGGCAGAGTAGCACAGAGTGGTGAAGGCCCTACATGGAAGACACAGGCTCTCAGAGCAGGTCCTTTGATGTGTGTGTTTCTTCAAAAGCTATCTCGGGGAGATGGGTACCTCACACCAACACCACCACCAACAGCCAAGAGGCAAACACTCGCCACACCAGTGTCCTTAGGTTCCCTTCCTAATCTCAGCAAGATGAATACACCCATGACATTCAACGAGCATGTATCTAGGCTTCTTCATCCAGAGTCTCAAGGCAGCCCAGAACTATGTGGCTCTAGCCATATCCATGGGGACACCAACGAAAGCAGTTTGCCCACTGCGAAGTCCACTGGACACCAATGTGACAGCATTGCTTGGAAATTAAGCTGGCTTTTGGACTGTACACAGTCACAAAAAAATCTAAAGGACATTTCTCCTGGGATTAATGTGGGTGTGGACCTCAGACACAACCTCCTGTAGAAGCTCAGGCCCCACCTCTATCCAGGGACCAGGCAGTCTCAGAACAGCCTAGGACCCACAAAGCAGGCAAACTGGCAAAAGGGGGTGGGTTCTGCTCTGACCATATACTGATACTCACTTGCCCTTGGCAGAATGTTTAGCTGTGATCTTGTCCAGCTCCTTCCTGCCCGTCTTGAGGTCATGTCTGCCCTCAATGGAGCCTGTCTGCACGGCATTCTCGGGGTCCCAGAAGGTTATCTGTGAGTTCAGTGTGGCCACAGCTAGCTCCGCACCGTCAGGCCGAAAAGTCACAGCCAGGGCTAGAGAGAAATAAACCTCAGGCCCAAGGAGACACAATGGCTCAGCAGGCAGGCCAAGCCTGCACTCCAGAGACCTGAAGGGTGCACAGAAAGCTCATCCTAAGACCAGCACTGATCCTGGATTTTCCCAGGGGGCAGAGAGCACAAGGCAAGTTAGAGTATAGGAGATAGTCTGCAGTATATAGGTGGTGAGGCAGAGATCAAGGGCAGAGTTGGGGTAGGAGAGGCATACTGGTGACGCTATGGCACCTCCTTCTACTCCTAGGGCACAGACTAAGCAGATCCCAGGCAGTACTGGAAGCAGTGGGCTGGATGGAGGCTGCAGGACTCCCAGCTTGATGTATGCTGAGACTGAGCTTCCAGTTGGCTCTGACCCAGCCACCATCCTTGTTGACTGCCACAAGCTGAGACTGGGTTTGGCATGGTTCTTGCCTGCCCTGAGCTCATATCAAACACACACCTTAGATTAAGGTGGAGGGAAGTGTGCAGGAGATCATAGCTGGGCAGTGGTAGGAGTAGCTCTGGCCCTGGCCCCTGTCTGCAGACCCCAGCCACAGCTCACCGTCGGAGGTCAAGGCCAGTGTCTCTTTGGTCCTCCAACTGTCAAACATGTCCCACAGGCGCACTGTCTTGTCCCAAGAGGCACTGGCCAAGATGGACTTCATTGGGTTAAAACACAGACCACTGATGGGTCCCTCATGACCAGATAATACCTACAGGGCAGAGGTTCAGATGGGGTAAAGGCTAGAGGCTCTGCAGGTAGGACAGGGCAGACAGCCCTCCATAAGCACTGATGCTTGTTCCCCGGTGAAGTCCAGCACCCTGCTCCACTCCCAGGTTCCCAAGCCCCAACCAGGGCACCCATCTCCCAAGGAACAGCCAGCCTCTCCCTAGCACCCTCAGAACATGACCCAGCGAATCAGTTGGCACTTACGTCGAGAAGCCTGCCTGTCTGCATGGACCACACAAAGATCTCAAAAGAGTCCTGTGCCCCTGCAGAGACGATTTCCCCGCTCAAGTCAACAGCCACACAAGAGAACTGTGTGGGGCGTGGAGATGTGAAGGTGCGGAAGTTTCGGTACCTGCCGGGAAAATAAGGTTGAGGAAGGTATCCCCCACTGCTCTCAGCCACTACCACTGAACTTACTCACTGGAGGCTTGGAGCGCAGAGGGAACCCTCACCTGTGAAGGTCGAAGGCTCGCACAGTGCCATCCATGGATGAGGTGACAATGACATGGCCAGTGGCAGTAAACGTCACACCAGTGACCCCACTAGAATGTTCCGTGAAAGTGATGAAGCAGAAGCCACTGAGGGTGTTCCATACCTTGACCTGAGGCAGGAGCGAAAAGGGGCCCATGAATGCAGCTACGCCAAGACCACTACCCAGCCCACCTCACACACAGAGCAATGAGGCCTGGAGAGGACACCTACCTAACCCTTGTGGCTCCTGCCTCTATCAAGTGAAGATGCACATAAGGTCAGGTGATAGGAGTTCTAACTAAGGCTGCATGTGGTCTGAGGCAGGCCTAGTATGGGCCTGCCACCTTAGATGTTAGCTGTTTGGCACCATGACCCTTGAGAGTCAGAAACAGGGACTGAATACACCCAACCCTCTCCAACACCACTAAATGATTAGTCTTTTCGGGGTGCATGGGATGGGGGCTGCTAAACACAAGAACTTGAGGCTCACCACCCACTGGGCCTGTCCAGACAGGTGAAGACTCAAGTGCCCACCTTGCCATCGTCCCCACCAGTGACGATATACTGCCCATCAGGGGAGTAGGCCAATGACACCATGCTGTTGAAGTGGCCCTGTTGCTTGAGCACGTAGGACTCACTCTGCCACTCCCACACCAGCAGCTGGCCCAGTCCTGTGGGCAGAAGGGAGCTGAGGTACAATTTGGACACCTACCCACAGGCCCAAAGGGTGAAACCTGTGCTCAGCATAGGAAAACGAACTCCTGACTATTCTGGCAAGGTGGAGTCAGCCAGGGCTAGGCCCAGCTTGATCCATCCACTGCACAAGCCTGAGGGGCCCAGGGCATTGGGGGGGGGGGGGTCCACCCCCTCCACCAAGCAGGTGACTGGAGCCCAGGCCAGGTCCAGAACTGTTAGGCAAGATACCTACAGCAGGCTACCAGAGGCTGAGAGGGCTATTCAAGGAGGAAACTTCAAACAGGAAAACTTGAAGATTACTCTGTGACCTCTAGAATCTCTTGCCATAGACACTATCAGAGCTGCTCTAGTCCTGCTCAGAATAGGTTCAGGGAAATCACTGTCCTGCAAAGCCATCTTCCACTATAGAAGCCAGAGCCATAGTAATGTCACTTGGTGGCCCTGAGGCTGGTGACATTAGTGGGCTTCAAGGAGCCCACTGTCTTCCTCCAGCACTCTGGCCTGAGGTATGACCTCAGGTGAGCCTTTGAATAGAAGTTTCCTTTCTACAGCAGGGCAGGAAAACAAACCTGAGCAACCAAAGGCGATCCAGTCTCCAGCGCTGTTGATGGCAACCGAATTGACCCTCTGATCCGAGATGCTGAGCAGAAAAAGGCATGGCAGCTGAGCAGAGCAGAGCAGAGACCAGCCCGCCCAGGGCCCCGCTCCCTTCCTTCCTAGAGTTCTGAACCAAGGTCGCTTGTGGAACAGCAGTGTAACTTTCTGTACATGTGTTAAGATGAAGAACAGAAGGAACAGGATAAAAAGCAAAAATGTGCCAGGCGTGGTGTTGCACACCTTTAATCCCAGCACTTGGGAGGCAGAGGTAGGAGGATTGCCGTGAGTTCGAGGCCAGCTTGGGCTAGAGGGGGCAAGCTGTATTAGGAGTCTACATATAGCCAGACACTTCCTAGTGAGTGCACAGCAGCACTCCAGTGAGCAGAACTCACCTCAGGGAGTGGATGAGGTTGAACTCTGGAAGCTCATGCAGATGGAAGATTCCAGAAGCAAAACCCGTGACCAAGAGATGACTCTTCTTGTGATACGCAGCAGCTGTCAAGCTGTTAAAGTCTCCTTCTTTATTGAAGAAGTACCTAAGTGGACAGGTGCAGCACAGAAGAAGACGTGGAGTCAGGCCCCTGCTCCACCCAAACCTCAGGACCAAGAACATCCCTTAGGGTCTCCACTTTTGTCCCCTGGAGCCAGAGACCTAAGGGGGAAGCCCAGCATGGCTGCTGGACCACTGGTTCCCATTCACATAGGAGGGTGACCCAGACCTATCTTGAGATGCCTTCACAGCAAAGTCCAAGCTAAGACAATGATGGGGGTCACAGGCTGGTGCCTGCCTACAGCTCTGTCAAGCCCCCCAGTCCAGCATCCAGCTACCTCAGCCCTCTACCCTAGAGAATGGCTCTCATCCAAAGCCAGGGATTCTCCACAGAGCTGATCATGGACACCATTCCTTCACCAACAGCCCACCACACTGCCACCAGTTACCCCACATGGCTACACAATCACTCTACTGGAAGCCAGGACCAAGGCCAGAGTCCTGTACACAGTGGATGCAGTCACCAGAGGGCAGGTCACAACTATCCACACCCCTGACCCTGTTCTCAAGTGACCATGACATGACCCGAGGCTCCTTGACTCCAGGACAGCTTCTCAACCGGCTTACCCTTGGAAAGGGCCTTGATAGCTGCTGTGGAGCTAAAGCCAGCGCCCAACCCTTCTCAAATCTGTGGGCTCAGGGATCTGTGGGGTCCAAGCTCCTGCTGCATGCTCATAAAGACCCCCTGTGGCTATCCTTACACACTCACTTCCCCCCCCTTGGGTCTCCCTCCACCTGTACATGGAGAGCACACCAATGCCTCCTTCAGGTAAAAGGGATCTCACTCACACTGCCTATCACTGAGCCTAACTGTCTACTCCCTCAGATCTTCCTCCCCTCCTCTGTTCGAACTCCTGTGCCCTGCCCTAGGAGAGAGACAACTCAGACCACTGAGGCAGCAGCAAGTACTCTAGGCTCTGGGCCAGGATCTCACACCAAGCACTCTAGGGCTTTAATCCAGGTCCATAGATACAAGGGCCTGTTCTCTGGACCCCCTGGTTGTTTTCCACAGCCCCCCACCACAGGAGTTCTGCACCCTGGACACTCAGCCCTGGAGACCTACTTGGCCACCCGCGAATACTTCACTTTTCCCTTCTTCTCCTGCTCGGCTGGTGTGGCCTTCCCCCGGATGGTGGTCTCTCGTTCCCCATCTTCCTCCTCTTCTTCTTCCTCTTCCTCCCGCCGAAGCAGGTCAGCCTTCCAGCCTGTGGGGGCCTTTAGCCTTAGGTCCTCAGGGGGCGTGTCACACTGCCACACACACAGGGCTCCATCCTGGCTGAGTGAATACAGCTGCAAGAGAAGCAAAGCATCTGGGTTGGACTTGGACCACCCAACGTGACCCACAGACCCTGAGATCAGGAGCCTTTTCTAACTTGGTTTTTGGATGCCAACTGCACAAAGGCCATCTGACCTGGGTAGAATGGCCAGCGCTAGTCCTGAAGGACTAGCAGGCAGCCTAGAAGGGGCACCAGAGAGGCTCAGCGAGGGGACCACTAACAATTCTGGGCAAGGACATCAGGCATGGGACTTACATCCAGGCTGTTGGATTCAAAGAAGCAGGACACGATGGCATCCTTGTGTCCCCCCAAAGCATAGTAGATGAGATTGTCCCAGCGCTCGGCTCCAAACACCCAGGTGGACATGTCTTTACTTCCAACCACAAAGCATCTAGAAGAGAGATAGCAAGTAGGGTTAGAAACAGTGCTGCTGCCCCGAAGGCCTCCATGGCAATGCAGCCTTGCCTCGACCACTGATCCCCTATGAAGGGCTCAGCTGCTGACAGTGGCCCCTTCTATGGACAGAAGCTGGCTCCTTGTTGGACTGGATCGCCTTTGGTTGCTCAGGTTTGTTTTCCTGCTCTGCTGTAGACAAGCAAACTTGACAGAGCTGTAGGCAGGCACCAGCCTGTGACCTCCATCATGCCCGATGTCCTTGCCTAGACCCCAGTGCAAAGATTCTGTTAACCACAAACAGAGTCAAATGTGGGATGTCACAATGGCAACATGGGCCGGCCACAGGCTGTCCTGGTACAAAGCAGGGCAAGACTAAAATTCCAGAGTCCCCTGGGATGCGGCTCACGCAGGACCTGGGCCTCAGTAGCTCACCAGTTCCTGACAGCACAACTGGCTTGGGGCCTGGGACAAGCTGACTGGGAAAAGGAAGGAGCAGCGTGGAGCTGACCTGGAGCCAGCTGCTCAGTCCTGCTGCAAGTGGGGCTCACGGGACATTTCAAATGCAGCCTCATACAGAAGCCACCTTCTCCAAGGGGAGGTGACCCAGAGTCTCTCCCCAGACTCACTTGGAGTCGTCTGTCCAGTCGATGCATGTGGTCTCATCATATGGCCCAAAATAGGTTTTGTCCAGAACAAACGCATTGAATTCTCGCTTCTTCCCAGGGGCATGGTACATCTGAGCAATGTTGCCCTTAGTGATGACAAATTTCCTGCAGGAGGAATAAGAGCCCAGGCATTATTTGGGACCAACAACAGCGAGAGACCTCTGCTGTATCAAGACACAGCTTGATCTGTGCCCTGTGTACAAGCCCTTCTCTTGTAGGACAGAGGCTGAAGGACAGTGCAGGAGGCCAGAGAGGAAATGAGCACTTAGATCCCTGCAGCAGCACCTAGCCTGCGCCTGAGACTACAATGCCAGAGGTCAGCCTTGTGCCCAGGAGTGCACCAAGCTGTAGGGGAGGAAGTGGGCAGTCCTCTTACCTGCCATCAGGAGAGAAGGAGACACTGTTCACAGAGCCCTTGAAGTGGAAATGGTGCAGCACCGACCTGCAGACAAGGCTGACCAGCAGTGCAGCGCCCCCTGTAAAAGGACAGAGTGGGACTCTGCAGCCACCCAGGTACCTTTCAAATACAGGAAGGTGCTATGTGTGTCCACTCTGGGGCCAGGAGCATTTGGCTGCATGCCATGGATCCGAGCTTGGCACTAAGTGATGCCACAGACACAGAGCCATCCCAGCCCCCCACTGAGTGATTACCTTCATCAACAATGATGGCAAGGCGACCATCTGGAGACAGCCCCACACACTTGATGTTGTACTTAGTGGCCAAGGGCAACGTGTCAGATCTGTTGCTGAGGGAGGAAAAAAACCACAGTTCCCAGCGAGTCTTTTGTCATCAGACACAGCAGATAGGACCTGCCTTACACCAAAGCTCACCGCTTTCCCTGCTAGGTAAACCTGGCCCTGAGCCTTCTGGCGAGAGAAGAACACTCCTCAAAAGCTGCATTTTTAAAGGAATGAGAAAGTGCACAAAAAGAAACAAGTAGTGACTGGGGGGTATATCTCTAAGTGTCAGAACTAGACCCTAGTTTTATCTTATTGTCTGAATTTTCTTCAACAGATGAGCTCTCTTTACTTTAGAGATCACCCCACACACACTGTCAGATGTTACTTAAACAAGGGCAACCAGATAGCCAACCCCACTGGATCCTACAATGTACTACCTAAGACACAGCTGGTAGACAGCAGGTTCTGCTGCTGCCTCACCCTACAGACAGGGAAACGAAGCCCCAGGACCACCCAGCTGGAACTGTAGAACTAGACAAAAACCGAGGATGCAGGGGTCAGTCCACAGCCTTCCCAAGAGGGCAGGAAGGGAGCTACACATTGTTAGCAGCACCAAGCTAAGCACGAGCCACCCAAATTGAATGTCAGCTGCTAAGCTGGCTGTTCAAGACCTACTTATTTCAACAGGGAAGCCAGGCAACACCAGGGTTCCTGAGTAAGGGCCAAGAGTAGCTAAAATCCCTCACACTACCTCCTACCCACCACCAACTCCACAGGACAGGCAGGCTCCTTTCCAGGTTAAAGATGAACGCATGAGTTTTTCCTTTACGTTTAACCTCAGCCTCCTAGACATGCAAGGTCCAACTAAGACACTAAGACGAGGGACAGGGAACCAGACACACAACTCCACTATTGACCACAGGTCTCCAAAATCCAGTAGGCCAGGTGATCCACACAAGGGAAGGATAGGCTTGCCTTCACAAGCAGGCTACAGTTACCTTTGTCAACAATGCTTCAACAAACTTACTTCTTAAGATCAAACACAGTGATTCTATTCCCCACGGGGCTGATGACAGAATTTCCATCACATGTGAAATTTAAGTTTCCACGCCGATAAACTGTACCCAGCAAATTGGAGAACTGGGGGGAAAAAAAAGAGGATGTCTTAAAGTCTTGCAGGGCGTGGTGGCGGCTCACACCTATAATCCCAGCACTTGGGAGGCAGAGGTAGGAGGATCGAGGTCAACCCAGGACTACAGACTGCCTGCCAGGCCAGCCCGGGCTAGAGCATGACCCTACCTCGGAAAAGGAAAAAAAACCAAGTAAGTCGTGCAGGCTGGGGAGCCGGCTTGATTGCAAATTGGTCCGTTGGCCCAGGTTCGAGTCTGGGGTTTGTTCGCAGGGACGAGAGGCCCTGGTGTCTGCCCCCCCCCGCCCAATACGTAAAACTAGGTTTAAAAAGCAGTTTCCGGAAATGATGGGGAGGCCCTCGGCGGAGGTCCCAGCTGTGTGCCCCCTTCCCTGGACGCGACCCCAGCCCCACTCACCCGGTAGGCGAACTTCATCGCGACCGCCACACGTGCGCGCGCGCCCGCCCGCTCACTTCCGGGGTCGGCCTCACTTCCGGCGCCCGGGTTCCTGGGAAGCAGCCCCGCCCACCCGCGGCCGCCCGCATTGCGCAGGCGCGAAGCCCGGCGCCGGCGCCCGAAGGGAAGGACGTCGCGAAGCCCGGGACCCTTTAACACACCGTGCCAGACATCGCAAAAAGAACCACGTTCAAACAGCGGTTTCTTCTTAAAATGTGTATTTTCAGAATTTTAATGTTTACATTTTAAACAGTCTTAATACAGTGGTTTAGTCTAACGTTATATTACAGAATCGTGTGAAAGATTTTCCGTAGTAAACCATGAAAATGCAATTAACACCTGCAGTGTCAAAGTCAACAGGTCGCCTTTTCTCAACAGTCCCAGGAAATTGTTACGATGTTGGCAGTCCAACAGCCTGATGTACAGAATGAGTAAATTTGAAGAAGGGCGTTTCGTGAAAAAATAAGTCATGTAGGATTTATTTTAAATATGGTTGAAGGCAAACACAGATCTGCCAGTTCTTTTGTAAAACGTAGTGTAACTATGCATTATAGACACAAACCTGGCATGCTTGCTTTCATTTTAAAATTTCATCACCTTAAGTGCTAAAGAAAAAGTGAAGAGAAGCCTAGTATTTTCTCTACTCTATGAGACTTCTATCCTTGTCAACTAAGACTAAGGAATCTTACCCAATACAGGCTGTGCTGGCAATGGAACTGTAGGTGGGAATCATTTTCAGATTAAATACAATTTTCACATTAGAAACAGAAGTTATAAGTCTTCCACTCATAGGATACCCTATGACATTTTCTTTCCCGTTTGCTTGTATTTACATGCTGTACAGGTAGGTTATCTGTAAAGTAGCTGTGTGCTTCCTTTGGAGACACACATTCCGTACCTGGCTTCACACCTGGTCCACACCTGTGACATTTTCATCCAACAGCCTTTCTCAATTAATTACACAGTCTTCTAATTACTCTTAGGATGAACATTAAAAAACAGATGACTTTAACCTTTGAGTGACATTCTATCTTTAAAAACAAAAAAAATTTTAAAAAAGCAGAGGCATTTAGTTTGCAAAAAAAAAATTTCCGAGTCATTGATGAGTGACAAAAACCTGTGACAGACTTGATTTCATTCAATTTCCAGATAGTAAGAAACTACCATAAACACTTTGGACTTCCCCTTTGTTTTCTTCCTCTAAATATATGTAATTAGAAAGGTTCAACCAGAAAGAACTCAAGCAAGCCCCAAGAACTCAGATATAAGAAAATGAAAGAGGAGAAGGAGGAGAGCACACTCACTGAGGCTCACCTGGATCCAATGCTGACAACAGAGGGAGGCTTTACTGACAAGATCAAGTCTCAAAGACCGTTATTCATGGGCTTGGCAGGTCTGTGGGGCAATCATCAAGTTTTACAACAGACTTCTGAGACCTGTAAACTTTCATCAAGTATGAAGTTCTAATTCACCTTACTAGTTGGCCCAAGTTTATTAAACTAGACATAAGGAAGTAAACTTCTGAAGTTTAAATCCATGAGTATCTCTTCTTTGTACATTCTCTAATTGCTACAAATGAAGATATGGGGGGGAGACATCACAGTACCCTTCATTTACTGATTGAGCTAAAAGCCAATACACAGAACACTGAGATTGGCTGCTGGGCAGTCCTGGCTTCGATTAGTGCTTCTAACTCCCTGCGCCCAGCCTCAGAGCTTGGTGCCTGGGTCGGGGTCAGTGCCAGTGAAGAGGGCTCCTTTCTCTTCTGGCTCTGCATCTCAGGTTCCTCATGGAAGCCCCACCCTCTGTGGACTTGACCACATATGCCCAAGTTCAAGCACACCATGGCAATGAATTCAAAACATTCTATTTCAATATGTACAAAAATACATTGCTTTGGAGAGCTGAAAACGTTTAATACATACAACAAATATTTACAAGCTGGGACTTTCACATCAGTAAAAACAAACACATATTTATTTGTCCTTGATTTTTGGTGCAACTTATACATAAACATTACATTAGTTAGTCTGTACTTTTAAAAATAAATCAACCATATGTACAATTAAATTTACAACCAAAAGTAAATGAAGCCATTGGTGCGGTATGACTGCAACCAAGTGGACTGGCAGAGGGTCCTCTAGGCCCTGAGTCCTTCCCTACCAGACCAGAGCACACAAGGCCCCTCCCATATTCCTTCTGATGGAGCATCTTCACGTCTAAGACTTAAGGTGCAAAAGATGTTGATTATATAGCTACGGTTATATGAGCAGACTTTAAAGTGAGAGAAAACATATTCACCCCACATATGACAATTAAAATAAATATACATTTAATTCCAAGTGCATATGATACTCAACCAACATGAGGGGAATCAGAGACCCAGAACACTTTTCCTAAACCATCTCCACTTGAGCTTCCTTAAGCCCTGCTCTGGCCTTTCTCCAGTACCTTTCATGTGGCTCCTGCAGATGGACCTCACTGTCTGCTGGGCTTCCCAAGGCACAGAAGGGGTTATGTTCCCTCCCACTCCCACCCCAGACCATACAAAGGTGTTACTGTGAAACCATAGCTAGGGGATCAGGAGTGCAGGACAGCGTTCCACCCCTTAGGAGACCCACAGTTCTTTGGGTTCAGGAATTGGGCAGCTATGTGACCAGAAGGACACACAGTGTCTACTGACAGACAAAAGGAAGTGCACACAAAGCCAGCAGAGGGGAGGCTGCAGGGTGGAGCCCAAGGACAGTCTTTAAGAGCAGTAAGGGAGAGAGTGGGAGGGAGGGAAGCCAAGGACACCAGGGCAGGGAGGAGAAAATAACGATTCCTGTCACAGACAACATGAGGTGACGTTTCCTCCACTGAGCAGCTGAAGGACTCTGTTCTCTGTGGCCTCCATGGCCAGGCAGGACCACCAAAGTCTGGTTATAGCTAGCATGTTACCACGACAACAATCCAGCCACAATCCCGAAAGTGCACACAGCCACTGTCAGGTCACACTGACTTCCAGGACGTGGTCATCTTGGCTGGGAATGACCAGGACCTGCATTCCAGTACTGGAGTTGAAGACCTGGCCGGTGGGCAGAGCCTGCAGGCGGGGCATGGGCAAGCCTTTGTGCTCACTGCTGGTGGACGAGTGTGTGCTGCCTCTGCTCCGCACACTGCTGCAGTCCAGCTGGTCGTCCAGGTGCTTGTCTATGGACAGGCTGTCATTTTCTATCCAGCTGTCTGAGGAACACACAGGAAATCAGACAAGTCACAGTTTCAACAGCTTGGGGACACAAGGCCACCCACCCTGACATCTGGGTACAGAACAGTCATGTCTACATCTATGTTTATGCATACTACATTCTTGCCTCTAAGCATGCTTTGTATTGGATGGTTTAGCAGATGTAAGGGGATGAGGCTATTCTAGGACATGTGGCAAGTTCAGGCAATCAACGCATTGACTTCTGACACCTTCACCTTACGATGGGTTAACTGAGATGTTACCCACTACACATAGAGGTGTAAAATTGTGAAAAATTCTTACCAGCGTCCAGTTGTGAAGCATGTGCAGAGTGATGGGGGAGGTACTTAAACAGTCGGACATCAGGCAAGGGGAGGTAACCCGCGAAGAGGGGCATCACTTCCATATGGACTCTGTGGGTGGCCTGGGCAGCAACGGGCATGGAGATGACACCACAGCTCTTCCCACACACTGCCCAGTTGCTGCTGTTGTCCACAACTGAAAGGAGGACGGACCATTTATATGTAGCAAAGCAAGACCATCCCTCTCCAATCCTCATCCTTAGCAATGAAGAGCCCACCACAAAGCACGCACACACCTCGCTAGCTGCATCTTACAGTGAGCACACACTTTAAAAATCAGGGCATAGGGCTGGAGAGATGGCTCAGTGGGTAAGGCACTTGCCTCCAGTGCCTAAGGCCCCAGGTTCAATTCCCCAAGACCCACATAAGCCAGACCCACAAGGTGGTGGCCCTGGTGTTCTCTCTCTCTCTCTCTCTCTCTCTCTCATCTCTGCTTGAAAATGAATAAATATTTAAAAAAAAACAACCAGGGCATCAAAATAATAACCAGTGCATATCATTTCTTTTAGTGCAACACTCAAATAGTTCTAGTTTAGACTGGATCCCATTAGATGTAGTCAGAAAGCACTTTTCCCTCTGAATTTAAGCATGGTTAAACTACGCCTGAGTGGCAGGGGAGCATGTCTGTCAGTGAAGGGCAGCATCAAGTCTAAGTCCTGTGCTGAAAGCTTGGTCCCCAGCGGTGGCACTATTGAGAGGTGACTGGGTTACCAGGGTGCCAACTTCATCAATGGATTAATGAGGTCAGGGGTGTCTTGTCCTCAGCTACCTTCTCCATCATACCCTATGATACTTCTTCCTTGCCTCAGGTATAAAGCAATAGAGCCAGCTGGTCCTGAGTGGAACCTTCTAAACCATGAGGCAAAGTACATCCTCCTTTACACTAAGTTTACAGGTAGAAATTCTGTCACAATGAAGAAAGCCCTTACCAATACTGCCTAGCTAGCATGACTACCTCATAGAGTGAGGAGAAGGCCACTGACCCTAGAGCTGCTTCCCATGGATGTAAAAAGAAGGTACACATGCAGATTTCAGGACCATCCTGGGACACAGTGGAATGTCAACATGTGACAACTGTTGCTATTACATTAATTCTTCCTTCCTTCCTTCCTTCTTTCTTTCTTCTTTCTTTCTTTCTTTTTTGAGGTAGGGTCTGGTTTTAGCCAGGCTGACCTGGAATCATTATGTAGTCTCAGAGTGGCCTTGAACTCACAGCAATCCTCCTACCTCTGCCTCCCAAGTGCTGGGATTAAAAACATGTGCCAGGCTGATTGAGTATTTTGTCTGAGCAACAAGAAAGTAAGCGGTACTGCTGTTTTATATACCTTTTTTTTTGTTTGTTTTTTGAGGTAGGGTCTCACTCTAGCCCAGGCTGACCTGGAATTCACTATGTATTCTCAGGGTGGCCTTGAACTCATGGTGATCCTCCTACCTCTGCCTCCCAAGTGCTGGGATTAAAGGCATGCGCCACCACGCCCGGCTATATACCTATTTTTATTTAGTTCTGTATTTCTTTTCTTTTCTTTCTTTCTTTCTTTCTTTCTTTCTTTTTTTTTGTTGTTGTTGTTGTTTTGTTTTTCAAGGTAGGGTATTGCTCTAGCTCAGACTGACCTGGAATTCACTATGTAGTCTCAGGCTGGCCTTGAACTCATAGTGATCATCCTACCTCTGCCTCCAGGTGCTAGGACTAAAGGTGTGTACCACCACGCCCAGAGTGCTTTTGGGTTTTTAATATTTTTATTTATTTGCAAAGAGATATAGAGAGGAGAGGGGTGGTACACTGGGGCCTCTTGCGGCTACAATCAAACTCCAAACACATGTGCTACTTTGTGCATTTGGCTTTATGTGAAGTCAAATACTAGGGAATCAAACCAGGGCTGGCAGGCTTTGCAAGCAAGCGCCTTTATCCACTGGGCCATCGCCCAGCCCTATTTAGTTCTCTCCCCCCACCCCAGGGGGAAAACAGGATCTCACTTTAGCGCAGGCTGACCTGGAATTCACTCCATAGCTCTAGGCTGGCCTCAAACTCACAGTGATCCTCCTAAATCTGCCTCCCCAAGTGCTGTGATTAAAGGCATGCACTACCACACCAGCTTATTTACTTCTTTTTTAAAAAAATATTTTATTCATTTTCAAGCAGAGAGAGAGAGAGAGAGAGAGCGCGAGAGAGCAAGTGAGCGAGCACCAGGGCCACCACCCTGTGGGTTTGGCTTATGTGGGTACTGGGGAATTGAACCTGGGGCCTTAGGCACTAGAGTCAAGTGCCTTAACCGCTGAGCCATCTCTCCAGCCCTATTTACTTCTTTTTGAGTTGCACTGCTACATAATTTTTTTGGTCAAAAGAATAGGATCTGAAGTTCATATATAGTGGCACATGCCTATAATCCCAGTACTTGGAAAGAGACAGGAGGATGCAAGCTCAAGGCCAGCCTCAGCTACCTACATCAATTCTTAAAACACAAAATCAACTGACCCAGTGTAATCAGAGCACCCAGCAGACTCTCAGGGGGACCAGCCTGGGGCTTGGGAAGTGAGCAAGATAGGACCTTGCCTACATGAAGCACATGGGCAGCAGGGGGGTCATAGCTTCTAAGAGGTAGGTCTCTGGATGTGGCTGCAGAGCAACCCCAGGTTGCTGCCTGTGCCACACTCACATTGCTCCCAAGGATGCAATGGCAACCTGGAGATGTCGATCACACTCCATGACACCACCGTGGACTCGCAGAGTGCCGCCAACCAGACTTAAGAAGGCCTTCCATGGAGCAGTCATAGCCATCAGTACTCAACTCAGGCTAAGTACTTGTAGACTCACTGGAATGAAGCTGCACAGCGACACACCCCAGCCTCCCCACTGTGCTTTCTCACCAGATGGAAAACCCACACTGATATAACAGTGACAAATGGCACTTCAAGGATCACCAGTTCTGCAGGCATTCAGGTTGGGCATTTCTTTGGGTAAAATTCTACAGCATCTGTCACCTGTGTGGTTTCAGGTATTTAGCACCAGAGCCCAGGTACAGAACTGTCAAGTCACCACAGCTGGGGCCTCCTGTTACCTCCCACTGCCCCAACCATTGCTAACTACTGGTCCATTGCCCTTCTTGTATTGGTGCCACCAGAGAATGTCCCATACCATGGCATCACATGGTATGGGACCTCCTCATAGGAGGTACAATGAGACCAGCCAAGACACTGGGTGAACTCAGAGTCCACCCTTCCACAGCCGTCTGTAGCCAAGCTACTTGGGCTTTTTCAGTCTGCTGCCCTCAGAGTTTCATGCTCTCAGCTGCAGGATGATGGTGCCCTGCACTGTGAGCTGAACTGGAGTTCTTCCCACACAACACTGTTTGGACAGCAGTGGCAAAGTGGTGATCTGTGGAGCACTTGGGAATACCTCTCTTCTTGAAAATGAACCATGCAAGCTGCCATGTCACTCACTTTAAAGAAAACAGTGAGTAGAGCCAGGTGTGGGGGCTCACACTGTCATCCTAGCACTTCAGAAGCTGAGACAGTTCAAAGCCTGCTTGGATTAAAGAGTAGTGCCTTGTCTCAGTCCACACACCTTTTAAAAAATAAAAATAATCACCAGCCAACAAGGTTTGTCACTGATAAAATGAAAAATTAAAATCTACAAATTTGCATTTGCCCATGTGCTTGAGAGAGCCCAGTGATCACTCTGCAGGTGAGCGTCATAGCTGTTAACTCACTGTGTGATGAAGCACAACCCTATCTGGATGGTCTGTAGATGCTGAAGTCACATTTTCCAAATGACCAGCATATGGTGTTACAGTGACACCTGGGCCAAGACCCATTGGAAACAGGACAGACCAAAGGATCCCACAAAGTGAGTGGGAGAAGTCTATTTGTGCAGCTTCAGTCCCACATGACAATGGTCATGAAAGACTAGGACTGCTGGGCTGGGTGTGGTGCTGGAGGAGGCTTTACAGGAGCCTCACTCCCATTTCCCAGTGCAGGACTGTGTGCCTGGAGTTTCTCCATATGCTTCACACACTCTGAACAAATGCAGACAAGGCATGGCAATTCAGTGAACTCCTACTAAGGTGACTCTCAAGAGAACTGAGAGTGTACATGGCACATGCACTGCCTTTTCTGTTTGGGGATACAGTCATTCATCAAAATATCATGTAATGGGTTTACTGTTGTTATTTTTAAGCAGATTCACTACATAGCTGAGGCTGGACTTGAATTTCTGATCTTCTTGTTTCTACCCCCCCCCCATGTGCAGGATTACAGACGTGTGTCACAATACTCAGCACATAGTTATCTGACCCATGTTTAGAAAGACTCTGAGAACCACAGGACCGAGCAAGCCAAAGCCTCAGAGTAGGGCTGAGGGCCCTGTGAGAGACTAAGAGGGGATGGCAGGGCATATGGTGCAGACAGGAGCCTCAGTAACTGGGTGGGCTCTAGGAGCAATGGCTGGCACCTAACCCACATTCAGAGAAATGTTGCTGTGTTCTCAGCTATCTTACGTGAGCCCAGCAAAGTTTTGTATAATGACTCTATTCAGTAAGTGCTTGTGATTCTAGAACTCTCTCCCAGATACTGTACTTCATCAAAGGTACTGGACAATCACAAAGTCAGAAGAATATCAAAACCTACCTTCATACATAAGCTTCGTTGAGAAATATTCCTCAGATTCCACAAGGGCTTCATCCTTGTCCACTTCTAGGAGGTCAGCCAGCCGTGTGATGGACACCTCCAAGGAGCAGAGCGAGCCTGTTCTGCAGTACTCTGCTCCTGGTGGGGGGAGGATCTCAGCTCTCACACTGTACAGTGTCTGGCAGGAAAGAATGGAAAAGTTAAAGGAAACCCCCAAATGACTAACGCTGCCTGCTTTCTTAACAGCCTAAGGATGGATGGCACATACTCCATGGGTCACAAGAGCACTGCTGCACACACAGCATCTCAGGCAATCCCAACTCCAGGGCCTTAGACTCCTTTTCAATTATGAACATTTTCAAACATGGGCAAGAAGGGCAGTAGAATACCCTCACATGTCTCACCCACACCTAAGGTTATTGTCTGCTCCATCTACACTTCTAAATACACCTGAGATACTTTAAAGCAAGTTCCAGATGGCTTGTCACCTCACCTCTTATGTTCATACTGAACATTACTAAAAAAAAAAAAAATAGAGATTTCTTACCATAACACATCATCATTTTCAAAACTAGCAAAAGCCCATAGCCTATATTCTCCATAACCAACCTCATTCTCAGTAGCCCCTCACACATGCCCAGCATTTTATCAGAGCCTATGAAAAACTACGGTCCTAGCCACCTGCCACCCAGTGGCACACACCACAGGCTGGCAGTTCTAGCTCAGAAACCAGATGCTCTTCACTTTGTGTGTCGAACACATCCAGCATATAAAACAGTGCTTCACTGTCATGGCAGCCTTCCACAGGTTTTTTTCTGAAAACCAACAGCAGGATGACATGAGGAATTCATGAGGCCAAACCGGTCCCTAAGACAGCCTTCCTAGTGATTTTCCTGTCACACATCAATTATGTCTGCTCCAAGGTAGGCAAAAGTTCACCAATCTATAGGTCTGAGTCACCACAGCTCTCTGATCATGGTCAGCAATGAGGTGTTGGTGTAAAACACATGTGCCAGGCTTTGAGCTACCTGAAATGCTCCCTGTCTCAGGAGAGGAGGTTGTGGCACTGGATACAGGAATACCACACAGAGAGAGTGGAAAGTGGCCCATCCACTCAGAGGAGCTCAGTGGAGATACAGGGCAATCCATCCACACACATTCTGCTCTGAGCTTTAGTGAGGGTCATAACAGGCTGAATTATTTTTAAATCTAACATCTGGGTTTCCCCTAGAGTTCAAAAGAAACTCAGTGTAAGATGGTATTCCCTTGCTTTCTGGAAGGAGGTAGTGGCTGCAGGAGAGAGCTGGCTCTTCAGAGGTACTGCAACATGGAACTTCTTGCCAATCGGCAGCTGCTGAGGCTACAGGTATGTGTCTAGAAACAGGTTCCTTCAGCCACAAACTAAGTTACAGCCAAATGAAGGTTGACAACAGTGTCAAACCACCCACTGGTGCAAGAGCCTTCTCAACAAATGGTATAAGCCACACAGCGACTCAGGTGCAAGCATGAGACTACCAAGGTCTTATAAAATTTCATCGGCTTGACTTAAGTGAAGATTTCTTAGCCCTGAACCCAGAAGTTAAAGTGAAGAGAGAAAGCTAAACCACTTCTTTGTCTCTATGGTCAGCATCAAAACAGTGAAGCTCAAGTTACAGAATAGGGAAAATATTTGCAAATGACTGGTGATAAGGAACAGATACTTGAGATATATAAAGAATGTAAACCCAATCACTTCTCAACCTTTTAGCTAAGTACTTATGCCCCAAAAATATAGGCAACCCCATGTAAAAATGGACAAAGGATCTGAATCTACATTTTTCTAAAGACATGGTCTGTAGCCACAAAAAGACGTGCAATCCCCACCCCACCCCCGTGTCTCTAGGGAAATGGCCTTCAAGAACATCATACACCCTCCGCACCCGCTGGAATGGCTACACCCAAGAGGACACCAGCAAGAGTGGCGAGAGCAGGAACCCTGGGCCCACTGGAGCGCTGGTAGAAACATAAAGACATTTGGCCTCTGGAAATTTTGGAAGTTTTTCCTAAATAACACAGTTACTCTATGACCCAGCAATTCCACTCAGGTATTTACCAGAGAGAAATGATTATGTTTGTCCATGAAAAAGCTGTCCACAGATTTACCTAGCATCATTATCATGGTAGGCCCAAAGCGGTAACAGATTCCAACCACCACTAACAGAAAACGAACATGTGCTCCAAAAAAGTCCCGATACTTGCTTCCAAATGGGTGAGCCACCAGGCCACTAACCACATGAGTCCAGCAAGGGGATGCACAGGAGATCTGTCAGGTGAGGAGAAAATGTGACTGTAGATGAGATCGTTTCTTTTGAAATGATGAAAGCATTCCCAAGTAAGATCACACAATGGTCACGCGATTGAGTCCACTCAAGCACTGGGATGTGCAGTTTGAATGGGTGAACTCTTATCTCCACAGCTGTTCAACTTAAGTGGCATCTACACTCCTGGTCTCGAGAACACTTGGCCAAATATTTTCTCCCAGCCTTTTACTCAGCTAGCCTGGTTCCTGAAGGAAAATTCTTCCCAAACTATTATTCTGAAGAGGAAGGAAAGAAGACAGAAGTGACAGTGAGCAAGCTGCCTACCAATGACGCTTGCTGCTCTTCACATATAAAGAGCTGTTTGTACCACATAAAAACCTGACCCATTACTAACTCTATAACTAACACATGGATTTGAATACACAAATCAGTCTGTTTTGGTTAGAAGGATGTAGAGAAAAACTGTTAATGTCGAGAGCTATAAACTCAAAGACCTCAGGTAAAACATGGGATGATCGCTAACAAAAGACAAGAAATTTCATGCAGCGACACCCTTGAGTTCCTATCTGCCAAGCAATGGAGGAATTGCACTAACAGAACCAAATGCAACTGGGCCAATATGCCTAGCTGACTACCATCAGAGCAACAGAAACTGGCTTCTACAGGACGAGGCACAGAATATGAGAAAATATTCAGTCGTCCACAGGCACATCCCCAAACACTCTGTTTTGTATTTGAAAAGCTATACATGCCTCAGAGAGCAGTGTCCCTGAGTAGGAGCTCAGGGTGGAGATGGAATGGCTATGAAAGTACTTCTTGTACAATACCAACTCAGCACGAGGAAGGAGAGGAGGCTGTGAGCATCTCAGATTGTTCATACTCCAGACGCATACATCTAGTAGGACTCAGGTCTCCAAAGTGATGACAGCCAATGCCTGACCACTCCCAAAATTCACAACTGTCCTCAAGCTTCGGCTTCATCTCATTTCAAAATGACAGTATCAGGAGTATGATGCCACCTTTCACTTCCCATCCTCATTCCCCATACCACAAATAATACATTACATACAAAAAAATTCTCCACTTGAAATTCGTAAGTGTAGGGCTTTAAGGAGACAGACAGCCGCTCTTCAGAGGCAGGGGAGAATCCAACGGAGAAGCGGCAATGCAGAGGAGGGGGCAACTCCAGGGTCCACGTCAACTCCCAGACAAAGAACACTGACTGCTGGCTGTGGATGTGCTGCAACGAGAACCCCATCTTTGTTACAGCACCAGGAGACTCCGAGAGGACACAGCCCTTCCACTTCATGTGAAGGAGGTGTGTCAGGCAGATCCCACTCGGATTGAACCTGCAGGTATTGCCCCCACTCAACCTCAGTCCTGCCTGTACAACCTGTCACCTAACACTGTCCACAGCTGGTAAATGTGTGGGTGTTTTGTGACTGCATAAGCAACACAGTATCAGGGATCATGAATAAGAAGCTTACAGAGTATTTTTATTTATTTATTTATTCATTTTTCAAGCAGGCAGAGAGAGAGAGAGAGAGAGAGAGAGAGAGAGAGAGAGAGAGAGAGAGCGGGAGAGAGAGAGAGAACACCATGGCTGCCACCACCTTGTGGGTCTGGCTTATGTGGGTCCTGGGGAATTGAACCCAGGGCCTTAGGCACTGGAGGCAAGTGCCTTAACCGCTGAGCCATCTCTCCAGCCCCTTACAGAGTATTTCTTAGTACACAGTATGACCCTTACACGTCTCTAAAAGGAGAATGTCACTGTCTGGATCTGCAATATGGGGAAGCTTGGTCCCCACTGATGGTGCTATTTGGGAACAGTAGAAACTTCAGGGGGTGGGGCTGTGGAGAGTGTCATTAGAAGGTATAGGGACCCAAGCCCCACCTCTCTGCTCCCTGGCTCCATGACCTGAGCAGCTCTACTATGCCATGTGTTCCTACCATGATGGCCTGCCTTCCAACAGATCCCAAGCAACCAGGCTGAGCAACCATGATTGAAACCTCTGGAACCATGAGCCATTCCTCCTTTCAGATGATTTTTTTCCTCAGATATTTTCTCATTGTGACAGAAGGCTAACCCTGTAATCGATCAATTGCTAAATATATCTTGACATTCATGCCAATCATTTTCTATTAACATGAATTGAAGTTAGAAACGTGTAGCCAGACACGTGGCCCAAGCACCAGAGTCCACGCCAACAGGCCAGCAGCAGGCTTGACAAAGATGCCACCATGGCCAAGTATTAGTGGGAAAATCTTCTGAAGTGGCTCATGCTACAGACATCCACCAGCAGCTGCTTGTTGAAATGCATGCATGGAGAATGGCAGAAAGGCCAGGGAGGGCCTGCCACAGCTCTCACAAAGCTACACCTGCCCCTAGGAAGCCTCTTTCCTGACACAGGCAGGCCTTTACTTGTAGGCAATGTGCATGGCACCAATTCTTAGAGGTGACAGCATGAACACAATTGAGGAGAGTCTCTCACAGCCTGCACCTGCATAAAGCCACACAGCACCCATCCACTGCCCCTCAGCCCACTGTTGCACAAGTGAAATTCACAAGTACATGGCCTGAATGCAGGTCTGCTCAGGCCCTCCTTGGGGCCACAAGCATTCCCAGTCAGCATCTCCAGGCTCACTTCCCTCTTGGGCACTCTAGGTCCTTCCTCTACCTCCATGGCACTATGCTGGCACTCACTCAGTCTAGAGGGTGGTTACCTGCCGAGATTGTGTGTTCAGAGGTATCAGCTGCAGGACAGCAGTATGGCCCATGTCTTCCAGATTACTATCTGACAGATGAAAGTCAAGGTCTGACAGATTCTGGACACAAACTTGCACATATTTCCTAAAGCAGAAAAACAAAGTGAGTCAATTCTGACACTCATTATGTACTTCAGCTTTGTGAGGAAGACCCTCCCTGACTAGTGAATCACAAAAAGCAAAGTTAAAGGTAAGCTGTTGCCTGTATGTCTACTTTTTAACATAACTAAAAGAGCAAAACAATTAAATATTCTAAAACAAGCTATCTTCATGGGAAAGTGGACCTAAGGACATTGGTTTTGACATAGTATCATTACATGAAGCTCCCTAACATGGAAAGGAGTACCAATGGTGCTTTGCTACTGAACATCCTGAGAATGCTGAAAATCAACTCTTTAATAAAGGCCTTTTCTTAGGTGTTTTAATAAAGCACTGTGGTTGGTTTAGAGATTATTAAGGTTTTCAATCATTAACATCTATAGTTCCCCTGCTGTATTTAAAAAGAAAAAATACTGCTAATGTAAGCTGTTACTCTAAATATGCTTGTGGCATTTTTATTTCTAATTTACTTGAATACCACTAGTGGATGAATATCATCAGTGCAGAGGAAGTGAGTTTCGGCACTGTCACTTAAAGCACGACAACACCCTGTGGCCTTTCACCCATCCAAAGACTGAATGGGTCTGATGGCTCCTCTAGAGCAGGGGTACTAGGTGGGGCAATATGGCCCTTCCCAGAGGACACCAGCAGCCACACTAGGATGGTAGAAAAGGCAGAGGCACTGCTGAGCACCTACAGACTGAGTGAGGGTAGCTATCAAGGTACCCTGGTACCACCAGAGGCATAGGAAATGGAAACTAGTTACATAAACCCATGAGGATGTACCAGATAGTCCAGGACAGCAGGCCTTGTAAAGACAAGTCAGTGGCTTAGAACAGAGTGAAGAGGTAAGAAGAGACTTCCGATAATTAGAAAGTAACTCCAAATCAAAATCGTGAAACGTGAGTCATACGGGAAGATGTGAACATAGTCTGGGTGGTTTCAGCAGACCAGCAGCACTGTGGTAATGTGTGGAAGAAACCCACGGTGACTAAGGCCATGCTGTATGTCTAGAAAGAATCAGAGTCAGACCCCATGCTGCCCTTACCGAGTTCCAGCAGAGAGCAGGGAATGTGTGGTCCTGAAGGGCACACTGAATGTCAGTGCAATGACAGTAGAGTAAATTGACCACGGGCAATCAATGGACACCTGGGAGGAAACAGAGAGGTACATTCAGCCCACTGCTAAACCATAGCCTATGCTATCGTCAGCCCATTCCACAGTGCCTGTCATCTTCCTGGCTATTTCATTATGGTTCACCATCATTTTTCAGAAAGTAATTTACACTAAATACATATTTGCACAAATAAGTGAGAAACATGAAGCTGCAGCAACAGGTAAGAAAATGGAAAGAGAAGTGGTAGATGATCCACAAGTCCCTACAATGCCCCTTGGTCCAGACCACATGTTTCTGGCAAGCAGCAAAATTACCTGCTGCCTTGTGTACATGTGGCCAAGATTTGTCAAATGCATTTCTCTGCAAATTAGAAAAGTCTTTTCTATCACCCACGTCCAGAAGGTTTCTAATCAATCACAAGCCACTCTAAAAGTGAGCCGCTCAGCTAATCATGTCACCCATCTAATGCAGAATCTAACTGAACACCAACCAATCTGGAGGCACTATGTGGACCCAACTAGGAACTCCTCTTGGGCAAGAAGAGAAGCAGGTCTTGAGGTTCATCTTTATCCACACTGGGTGGAGACCACTAGCTCCTACACAGACTTCATTTCCTACTGACAGACGTCTCAGGGAAAGTTCCCTTATATACTCTTCAAGGACTGAAAATAGAAGTCCTCTTCTTCAGTGGTCAACCTGTCTGCTACCTTACACCACAGTGTCTTAGAAGTGAACACTGTCCAAGCCATCTGTCCAGCTGCTATGTGTGTGTGCTACAACATGTTCATAGCTCAAAAGGGGCCCCAGAATCAGAACCTGTGTCACAGGAGGTGACACACCAGAACACACAAGATGCTGGCAACATACTTCATGAGCTTCCTATGCACTGGAGACCAGAACCAGCCTCTCTCTAGGGCTGCGAACAAATATTATCCCCAGAGCTACATGATGAAACTGTTCCCTGCCTCCCACCCACAGTAACACTGAGGCTCTTGTCCCAGCCAGGTAACCTTGGAGCCTGCTGCCTTTCTACCAAGACTGCTATCCAGCTGTGGATGCATGCCAGTAGTACAGGAAGACAGGGAATAGACACCGACTCTGACACTGGGGACTGCTGCATAGCTCCACTGCCCAAGGCCCTCTCTACCTTGTGGTCTGTGGTGACCATGCAAGGGCCAGCTCTCTGTGTGTCCTTCTGCTGCTTCCTATGGGGATCCGGTGTCCCTAGTATACTGGTATCCTCTTCAGCATCTGGAGCTGAAGGTGAAGACAGAACCTCCAGCTCAAACTCAATCACATGGTATGCAGGTGCAGCAGGCAGACCAATGCTTGTAACCTTGTCGGAGGACTGGATCCGGAGCAGGGCAGCAGAGGACTCCTCTATGGGAAACAGAAAGTCACCTCAGATATAGCCCTTTTTGTTTCTTCCTGTCATCAGGGATGGACCCAACAGGAGGTGCCACAGAGCTCCTGCTGTCGTGTGTATGTGGAAAGATAACAGTGTATAGAAAGAAAAGGAAAATACCAGAAAAGCTCCAAGATGGAACACTGAAGTGAGCCGGCAGCATTCAAGGATGAAGATAGAGGCTGCTCCCACACAGCCCACATGTGATACCTGCCCACTCCATCCCACCTTAGACCAATACCTCCCCCCCAAAAAAAAGGAAAAAAAGAAGGGCTAGGGACCAGGCATGATGCAAGTCTTTCAGGCCTGTGACCAGTGCCTACAAGGGTGACCTGCTTTCTGGTGGTGCGTGGGCAGAGGCTGCAGAGTCACCCTGTGTAACAGTGCAGCAGTGGCCCTGCAATGCCTGTCCCAAGGTCAATAGCACCTGGTACCCAACCCTGGCACCCCCCCCCATTCTATTCCCCTCAATAAAACACACTGTCCCAGTGCCAGCTCAGGCCACCAGTGAATGTGGATCTCAAAGGAAATGTCAGGCAAACTGACGGCAAGTCATCCCCACCTCCCGGCATGTGAGAGCAGCATGAGCACCTATGTCACCCACACCTTACCTCTTGAGTTAGAGTAGATCACGGCTCTGTTCTCTGCCTGGCATAAGATGAGCATAGCCCCTGCGTTGCTGAGCTGCAGACTATCCCCATTTTTTACTGTGTAATGGCCAGTAGTGACAGTGAACTTCACTTTCTGAGGAATGCCAGCCAAAAGGCTATCTAAAGGGAGTAAGGTAGCAATTAGCATCACTGTCCCACTGAGAACAGTCGTCCAGGCCTGCGATAAGGTGAAAGGGCCTCTGCTTTCACTGCACATCATTTGTTAACCCTGGGCACACCAAATTCACTCAGCCTCTGTTCCCCACTGCCCAAGCAACTCAGCACTGTGGACCATACAACCTAAGAGGACTCTGCTGAGAATGAGAACTCTGTGAACCTGAAGGAGTATCATCACCTGGGCTTGGAGGGTGAGGGATTAGGGTGCTGGTAAATTACAAGGGAGAATCAGATAGGGAGGCCCTGGGAGAGAGTGAGGGCTGGTGCTGGAGCTGCTCAGCCAATGCCAGCTCTGACACAGGAGAATGAAACAGGAGAGAACAAGGACACAGTGGAATGAAGATTCTCTGAACCCTGTTGGAAAAAGGAGAGGCAAGACAAGGGAACAAGAAAAAAAGAAAGCGACAGAAGAGGGAAGCAAGGTCCAGGCAGGAAGGGGAGCAAAGGGCTGGGGCTTCTTGGCCCTCCCAGAAGAGCTTGACCTTTCTCCCAAAACACCAAGAAGATCTAAAGAGACAGACTGCTATTCCTGATACCTGTGGGCTTCTGGTGGGGGCCAGAGGACACCAGAGAGTGCCCTGGCATAAGTTGAAAAGCAGGAAGAATTTTGGGAGATTCTTTATTTAAATCAAAAAAGAGGTTTATCCTGGTTCACAGGGACCAAGGTCAAGGGCTTATTACATCTAGCAAAGGCCATTCTGTGGCAGTACAGGTCTCCCATGGCAAGACAGGGACCATGTGTGTGCTTGTATGCTAGTCTGTGTGTGCACCAGAAACTGCAGGTCTTGACACTGTTTCCAAATGGAAGAAACAAGCACATATATGAATGTTCTAGCCTAAACAACCAGAACTTTCCCTTCTAGTGCTCCATAATATTCCATGTAGGTGGTCTCAAGTCATTTGTGAACATCAGCTGCTACTTTAAGAACTCGTCCAGTAGGACAGCTGCTCTGTTTCCCTGCTGGGATGTATGTGAGCTATACTGGAGTGTAGCTTCAGAGATAGAGCTTAGACAGGAAGCTAATTTGTTCAGCTCCGAGCAGCACACCTTTTGGCCTTACTTTCAGATGCTCCACAGTTACTGAGTGAGGTAGTTAACAATCACAGGACTGCAAGTATCCTTCTGAACACAGCCACAGTGACTGGTTTCCAGGAAATTTCCACTGCATTTCCCCAGTGTCCGCTGCCAGTAAACTGCTGAGGAGCAGAAACTGTGGAAGCCCAGCATGAGCAACAGCCTCCATGAACCCCACAAGGCTTCCTGTGTGGCTGCAGACCCCACTTACCAGCCAGTGGCTCCACATGCAGTTGAGGCTCCTGAGAGTACACATCATACTGCACAACAGGGTGAATGTGCGCAAGAACAAACCACACGGGGCCCACAGAGGCCCGCAGCTGCCGCAGTGTGTATGTCCCGGGTTCCTTGGCCTAGAGTTGGAACGAGACACTTGTTAAGATGGCAGCCTTCTCCATGTTCCCCACAGTAAGACTGGACTATTCTCTCATCCAAATGCAGTCTGCCTTCACCCCAACCCTCTGCCTTGTGTATCATGTCTACACCTACTCTGAGAACCTTCTAGCTCTCAACCACTTTCTGAGCAACTGGTGCTTCTGTTTGGTTTTGGTTTTCAGTGAGGTGGACTCAGCTTGAAGAAGTATTTGTGGCTGACTCTGGGAAGGTCCTCAGTGAGACATTCAGCAAACAGAAGGCCTGCTGGACAAGACCAAACTACACAGGGAAAAGAGCTTTCCCTCAGGCCCTGTCCTCTCACAAGAGAGAGATACAAGGCACACTGTGCCAGAGGGAAGTGTACTGTACAGACAGTCATGAAGCTACAGAAGCTGCTTGCTACCTGCTTTAAAAATCTTAACTGAGGATATCAATGCACAGAGAAAACAGCTAATAAAAAGTAAACCAAATCTTCAAACAAATATCTTCATTAAAAACTTTAGCCAAAGCTGGGCATGATGGCGCACACCTTTGATCCCAGCACTTGGCAAAGGTAGGAGGATCAGCGTGAGTTCAAGGCCACCCTGAGGCTAGACTACATAGTGAATTCCAGGTCATCTTGGGCTAGAGTGAGACCCTATCTTGTAAAAACAAAAACTTCAGCTGGGCATGGTGTCCACACCTTTAACACAGCACTCAGGAGGTAGAGGTAGGAGGATTACTGTTACTTAGAGGCCAGCCTGGGACTATAGAGTGAATTCCAGGTCAGCCTAGCTAGAGTAAGACATAACCTGGGAGGGAGGGGGGGGGGGCAGAGACCACAACCACAACAAAAAACCAACTTCATTCAATAGCTGGTCATAGTGGCTCATGCCTTGATCTCAGTATTCTGAAGGTTGAGGCAGGAGGACTACTGCATGTTTAAGGCCAACCTGGGATACACAGTGAATGAGGTCCAGGCCACCCTGAACTATAGTCCAAGACCCTATCTCAAAAAAAAAAAAAAAAAAATCAGCAGAATGTGGTGGTGCACACCTTTGATCCTAGCACTTAGGAGGCAGAGTCGGGAGGTAGAGGCAGGAGGATCACCATGAGTTCAAGGCCAGCCTGAGACAGCATAGTCAAAGTGAGTTCCCGGTCAGCCTGGGATAGAGCGAGACCCTACCTCAAAACAACAACAATGCAACAACACCCCAAGCAAAAACAATACATTTCATTTAAAGATTTTTTGAAATAAGATCATGGTGCAGTAAGCAGAGGGCCTCACAGTGCTCACACGTTCCTGCTATTCTCCTTCAACCAGACAGCCCGTGTTCCAAGCCCATGCGGCACAAACCTGTGTCCTGAACACTATCTTGTTGGCTCCTGGCTCCAGAGTCACGCTGTTGCATCTCAGCATGTGAGCCCCATCTTCTAGGGCCACCCCCGAGGATGTCTCTAGAGAGGAGCCACTTTCCTGCCTTCTCAGGAGCATGTGGACATTTCTGCAAATGATCCCTGTTGTATTCAAAGAATTATCCGAAGGGCTTCTTTCCAACATCTCAGACAACTCCAGGGCGGGTAAACTGTTCTGGGATGCAGGGAACAGGGAGGTCTCAGCTGGAAAGGTAATAATCCCATTGGATGTCTTGTGTTTAGTCAGCCACTCAGCAGTCTTCCGGTAGCTGTTTTTCTCAATGCTGAAGTGGACACTGACAGCAATCTGGTCCACATGGACAGGAACAGGCATCTGGCAGCACAGTGTCATCTCCACAGTCAAAATGCCACCCGCATGGACCACAGCATTGGGAGGGTCAAAGTGTAGATCCTTCAGCCGCGCAAAGGAGTGCATAGGCAGCACTACCTTTTGACCTGTGAACACACACCTGTGTCCCAAACCTAGCCATGCCATTGGGAGGCAGGACCTCAGTGAGTGACGATGTTCAGAAGAGATTTTGAAAACTCCCCCAACCTCCTCTCCTGCCATCCCCATACCCCAAGACATACTGTCTCAAAAGCAGACTGAAATAAACTCTTAAGCTGGGCGTGGTGGCACACACCTTTGATCCTAGCACTCAGGAAGACTATCGCCATGAGTTTGAGGCCAGTCTGAGACTACATAGTGAATTCCAGGTCAGCCTGGGCTAGTGCGAGACCCTGCCTCGAAAAACCAAAAAAAAAAAAAAAAAAGAAGAAGAAGAAATGCTAGGGTACTTGCTCTCACTCCTGCACTACATAAGGACGAGCAAGATGGCAGCCATTCACCAGCCATGAGGCCCTCACCAGAACCTAACCCTGCTTCAGCCACGTTGAACCTTCAGCCTCCTGCACTCTGAGAAATAAATGTCTACTGCTTGAGCCCCTGTGCCATGCTGTTTTATTAGGGCAGCTGGCTAGAGTAGCATAGTAATTACCTTTAAAAAAACTTATTCATCTATTTGAAAGCAGAGAGAGAGAGAGAGAGACAGAGAGAATAGGTAATTATCTTTTTAAAAAGCAAACCTTTTGACAACACCCACATATACACACTATACCATGATAACAGTCTTCTCCCACCACTCTCCTTCCTCCTTTCTCATATGCTCCCCCAATGAGTCTCTTCTTCCAGTTGGTCACTCTTGTATTTTTTGTCTCATGTATGTACAAAATGTATTTTGGGGGGCTGGAGAGGTGGCTTAGTGGTTAAGGCATTTGCCTGCAAAGTGTAATGACCTGGGTTCAATTCCCCAGGACCCATGTAAAGCCAGATGCACAAAGTGCAGCACTTTATGCACCTGGAGTTTTGTGCAACGGCAAAAGGACTTGATGTGCCCATTCTCTCTCTCTCTCTGTATCTCTCTGCTTGCAAACAAACAAACAAACAAATATCTTTTAAAAAGAAAAACAGCTTTAAAAAATGTATTTTACAAGCATCTGGCATTCGTGTGCAGTGGCAGGAGGCCCTGGTACACCCATTCTCTTTGTTTCTAAGGCATGTATATTCATCAGTCACCTTGTCAGATGCACAAAATGGTGCATGTGTCAAATTCATTTGCAATAGCAAGAGGCCCTGACACGCCCATATTCACTCTCTAATTTTTTTTTTTTTTTGAGGTAGGGTCTCACTCTAGACCAGGCTAACCTGGAACTCACTATGTAGTCTCAGGGTGGCCTTGAACTCACAGTGATCCTCCTACCTCCTAAGTGCTGGGACTAAAGGTGTGTGCCACCATTCCTGGCAATAAAAATATTTTTTATTATTTATTTGCAAGGTGTGGGGAGTGAGTGAGTATGAGTATGGGGATGTCAGGGTCTACTACTACTAAAAAAAAAACTCCAATTGATTCTGGCTTTACATGGGGAATATAACATACTGGGGAATCAAATCCAGGCAATCAGGTTTTGCAACCTTTAACCACTGAGCCATCTCTCCAGCACCAAAATATTCTAAAAATATTTTATTTATTTGAGAGAGAGACAAAATGAGGGAGAGAGGGAGGGAGAGAGGGAGAGGGAGAGGGAGAGGGAGAGGGAGAGGGGGGGAGACAGACAGAGAGAGACAGAGAGAGAGAAAGAGAGAGAGAGAGAGAGAGAGAGAGAGAGAGAGAGAGAGAGAGAGAGAGAGAGAAAATGAATGAGAATGGGCATGCCAGGGCCTCCCGCCAGTACAAACAAACTCCAGACACATGCACCACCATGTGCATCTGGCTTTACGTGGGTACTGGGGAATCGAACTCAGGTCCTTCTGCTTTGCCCCCAAAAATATTTTTTAAAAAGAAGGTACAAGAAGCAAACATTTACAGTAAGTTTAACTTCACCACACATCACCATTATCAAGTGTGCTTGCCCAAACATTGAATCTATGCCTCCTGGGTCTAACTCCACTTGAATGCCTCCATGAGGAAGCCCTGAAACAGATCCCAGAAGGTAGGCCAAAGTGTAAGACAGCTGGCTCAATGTGTTGGGAGGTTAAAACCAAGAAGAGTGCTGGCACATGCCACCAAGGAGGAGCCCTGAAAACACCTGGAGTCAACAAGCTACTCACAAGAAACCCCTGTGTGCAATTCTGTGTACAAGTAGGATGTGGCTGCCAGGGACTGGGAGGGAAAAGGTGATAAAATGGACCTTGGTGGTGGGTGCATACATTTGATTATAATACTAAAAGCTGAGCTGGAGAGATGGCTCAATGGTTTAAGCATTTGCCTGATAAGTCTAACAACCTGGGTTTGATTCTCCAGTACACACATAAATCCAGATACACAAAGAGGTGCATGTATCTGAAGTTCATTTGCAGTGGCTGGAGGCCCTAGCGTGCCCATTCTGTCTCTTTGCAAGCTCTGTCTGCTTGCAAATAAATAAAGTATTTTTAAATGTCACTGAACTGTGTACTTCAAGTGGGTGCATCATGGGAGCATAGCTCAGTGACAGAACATGTGACTACAAAGGGTGCACCACATGGTGTTAATTTTATCTCTGGAAAGCAGTTACATTTAAAAGGAAAAGGTGAATGTCTTTAAAAACAGATAGGGGAAGAAATGTTCTCAACAAAAAAATAACTAGATAATGATCAAACACAGTGGGTGTGTCAAGACTTAAGCATGCAGCTCCTGCTGGACTCTAGGAAGATAACTTACGTGCTAGGCGTGGTGGTTTATACCTGTGCTCCAGCACTGCAGAGGCAAAGGGTGCTTGCCACACTCCAGACAGTTACTCCTCTTACTTGCCTAGAGTCTTTGAAAATGTCTGATGCAGGATTAACCGCTGGTCTCACCTGGGCTGTCCTCCAGTTCAGTGGCAAAGCGGAGAATCTCCTGGCAGAAGTGCTTCCGCTCTTCCTCGGTCAGGTGCTGATCACTGGCCAGAAGGCTGCTAGTCTGTAGGTAGCTGGAGTGTTGAGTTAAGGGCTGGAAGAAGGACCTCACACTGAGAAGGCTAGGGTCAAAAGAGCTTTGAAAGTCCTCACTGGCCTTTAAAATATGGCCCAAAAGATATTCCTCTTTCTTATGTTATTAGAAATTAGATTACAACAGTGACTAGGGACTTGGTTCACATGCCACACACTCAGTTGTGAACAATGCTGCTGTATAAACAGAGAGCAAATTCCCCACCAAATAGAACACTGAAATTAAAGGATACTTGTCCATTGGCCCAAGGTGTTTTTGGCACTCGGCTAGTTGTTTCCTGGTGTGTGTGACAGGCAGGGCCCAGCCCTCAGCCAGGTAGTTTTTCAAAGCTCCCTGAAGATAGGTCTCTGCCTTTTGTGGTGACCTTTTCCTCCTTGTAAAGTCAGCAAACAGAAGCTCTTGTTAGGCTGATAAGGATCAGTATAGCTTTTCACTTACTATTGCTATTGCTGGAAAGGACCCTAGATATCAACTGGGCCCCCAGGGTCTGGGGGACCCTGACAATGAAATGGAAGCCAACCACCTAATCTGTTGTCAAACTGGACCCCATGGTCCCAGGTTCTAATTAACAGGCTGACATCCATACCTCTGTACACAGCAGAGATTAAGTGAGCTAAACTCACAGCACCCAAAGCTTTCCCACCACACGAGCACACCCGAATCTTTTCTCAATGGCCCTGACCTGATGTGAATGGGCTGGGTGAGGGCTGACTACTCTAGAAAACTCCAGTGGTCACTTATGAATCTACAACTCCTTCCCATCAGTTTGCTTTCTTCTTTCAAATATGTGTCAAATAGATGCCAAATAACTGACATCTCTTTCCAGTGCTTTCAAACAACTATCATACTGCCAGCTAGGATCCCTTTTCTTCCATTGGATGACTTTATCACACATACAAGCAAGATGCTATTTTGAGTCTTTTCTCTGGAATCAAGATGCAAGGCTTGAGTGGAGTTTCTGCTCACTCTCAGATCCTGGCTCACACTCACATTCACGGAGTGCACTATGAACAACTAGAGAAGTGCTGAAGAGCGAAGTGCCCAGTTTCTAAATACTTTCTCACAATTCTTTATGTTTTATATGTGTCCACATACATGCATATTACCAAATTTAATAAGAGAATGTCAAAGATCAATACCAATCATTAAAGATGATTAGCTGAAAACATCTCCATTTGGCTTTCAGAAGAAATTTTAAAACACATTCTATATGTTTCCATCCACCAGGGCATGTAAACTTTACATTAACTCTATATTTGTATCTTCTCACTGCACATGAGAAGTGCTTAAAGTTTACATAAAAGTTCAAAATCAATTACATGTAAAATTCTGCCAGATCCTTCCCAACAAGCTTGGCAGATCGAGTCCTCCCAATACTGGTATACATTTCAATGGTGGCATGGGACAAGTCCTGTGGGAAAGTACATATATATAAAAAGCAGAATTATGTACTTGAATTTTTAATGCTAGACAAAGCTTACATTTACTCAAAGCTGCAGCAAAGACATTGTTTGTTACATCAATTGTTACTTGTTATCTACTTTGGCATTGAGCTTGTATTTTGCATACAAAGTCAATACTTGCACCTGTGACACCAAGCACAATAAAACAATTCACCCAACATAACTACCTAACTGTTCAATGTGCATCCCCAATGTGTACAATGGGGACACATCATTACAACCTATTCTCAAATGTTTTATAGTTAACTATAGTCTAGAAACCCAGGGGACCCAGCCGACATCTACCTAAGCTGCTTCTTGCTAATTTAAGCCTTTTAAAATCAAGCACAATAGCACTTCCCAAGTACAAATGGGCCCTCCCGACAAAGCAAAACATTCATTATCTTAAGAGTTCCTACTTATTGAAGGGGAAAACCATGTTGAACAAAATTACAAGTAATCAAAGCTGTGTTCATGTCTAATTAGTGCACCATGGGCACTAATAACTGATGAACCTCTTGTTTTATACACAGCTCCCCAGGTAGTCAAAGAAGCCATCAAGGCCCACCAGCTCACTACAATTCAGGTCACACAGAAAGGCAGAGCCAGATGGGCCTTTGCCATACTCACCAAGTAGTGCTTTTCAAAGGCCTCCACCGATGACAGTGCTTCCTGGAGCTTCTTGTAGGGACTCTGAGCTGTGTTGGCTTAAAAAAAAAAAAGCAGCAAACGTCCTCATGGATAGTGGTACATGCTTAAACTTGCCTTCAAACCATAAGGAGATGGCGTCATCTGACCCTTGTGGGAATCACAAACACAGCCCTACCAGCAGTACCTACATTACCAGGTCTATTCCTTTCCAACTAATACATTCATGAACTAACCTAAACCCTTCCTGCACACTGTCCTCGGAGCTTGTCAGAAGCTCACAGTACAAACACTCCAATGTCAGTTATTTTCAAAGTGATCTGAAGCCGTTCAGAGCTCACACACTTCTTGATACTCTGCTGCTTAGCGGCAGAGCTCTCAGTTGGGGACAAGTTTTACTGTGCTTCACCAGCAACCATACCTGTTTCAGGTCGCTCAGCTCCCAATCCTGCCAACAGATCAACTGTCCTGTTGAGATCTTCTGAGTTGGGCCCCTTTTCTGACACAAGTCCACACAAATACCCCAAGGCCTTCAGCTGTTGAGATAAGCACACAATTTCAATTCATCTGCCATAAAAGTCAGCAGACAACCCATGAGAAAAGAAGTCTAGGCATCTTAGCTCTCTTCCCCAAGTAATTCATGTCTGGATATAGAACTAAATCTTACTGGGATCATTCCAAACTCATACCTTCTCTACAGTTATGGGGCAGCTCTGAGGCTGCCAATCCTCTCTTTGCCATCATCCTATCTGCACCCCTCTCCCACAGTCCACTGTCCCATGTGACCCCGGTGTCCTGCAGTTCTGTCTGTTCTACCTCCTTAGCCGCCCATTCCTGATGGAGCCACTTCCTCACTTGCTATCTGCTGGATAAGCTGGTAAAGCAATGAGGAACCAGGACCCCATGGCTGCATCCAGATACACTGTAAGGTCACAAGAGCCTCCATGTTGCCATCTAAATGAGCTAGACTTTTCCAAACAGCCCATACCATCTGCCATACTGGTGCCCATAGAGACGATGCAAGCTCTCTGCATTCAAGGGTAGGTACCTTTTCTGTGGCATAGCTCCATAGTCCCACCATGTGGGCAATGTTGGAGTCTATCTGTGCTCGGTCACAGCAACCTTCTATCCTCTGCAACACCTCTAAACAGCTCAGAAACACCCAGCAGTCCAGAGCACCAGGCGGGACAGAGACCTATAAGAACATGGTTGTGGGCACATGAGGATGCTAAGTAAAGCACAAACCCACACACTCATAGCTTTCATCCCTCAGGTAGCTACCCCATGTAATAAGGCCATAATACAGAAAGCTAAAGGAAAGAATCCCCATCACCTGGGCACACAGGGAGAGACAGGAGTGACCTGTGTCCAAGTGCATTATTTATCAGATTTAGTATAACAAGTGCCATAGCAGGAATACAAATTTTAGTTGCATAATTTAGAAACCACCAAGTGTGGTGGTGCATGTGTTTAGTCCCAGCACTTGGGAGGCTGAGGTAGGAGGCTCAACCTGAATTCGAGGCCAGCCTGGGGCTCTAGTGATAAAAGAGGGTTATTAGTCAGCCTGGGATAGAGTGAGGCCTTAACTGGAAACAAAACAAACAAACAAAATTTAGGAAGCTTATAAGAAAGAAAGAGAAGCTTATGAAAAGACCAACTACTATCCCCTGGCTCAGCATGAGGCTTGGCTGCCTAAGGAGTGTACCCAGACCCTCAGATGCTGCATGGTCACAATGAGAAGACTGTTCAACACAGCGTGACGTACATCTTCAGTGACACTCAACAATGACAGCTAATGTTTTACATGTGATCAAGTTGGCATTAGTACAATAGAATTCCTTTTGTCCAAACAGATACACACCAGAATATTCAAGGACAACTATCAAGTAATGTCCAGAGTTTGCTTAGAACACCATAAGGGAAATAGGCAGGGAAACAACAGTTACCACCACTGTGCTGGTGATCAGCTCCAACAAGGCCATTAGGGTTGCTTTCTCTAGCTCTGCATAGATTTGAACTTTCCACTTAAAAGACAAAAGAGAACCATTACCAGAACTGCAAAAGCATCCATCATACACAATCTAAGATCTAAATGCTAGAGGCATTTCCCCAATGATAGCATCTTTGAAGTAGAAGTGTCACTTCTGATGGTGGCTGGCAGTGTTGGCTGTTTTCTTAGTGAAAAAAAATTTCCTGCTGTATCTTACCACTGGTGTGTTAGTTTTATAGAACAAGATGCTTGGTACTAGTTAAAACAGAATACAAGGGGATTCTGCAGCAGTGGCATGTGAAGGTTGCCTGTGCTGGTGCAAGGACTCCCAGATAGCCTCCTCTGAACTCAAATAAAGTACAAGATCTGGAACAACACTGGGGACAAAGACTCCCTGGGAGAATGAGAGGCTCACAGGGTACAGGACTATACAGGATGCTTTGGGTCAAGTCATCTGACCAAATGAGTCCTCTCTGGAGAGGAAGGTGAAATTTGGGAGGCAGAGCACTGGCACTGCGGTAGCACTTCAAATGCATGACTGCAGCCACTCTCCCAACCCAGACAATGCCAAAAGCCACCAACAGATGGCATTAAACTGACCTCAAGACCATGCCACAATCATGCTACAATGAGAGAAGTCCCTTGGAAAGTGTTAACACCTGGACTTTCTAAGCTACCACATCTGCCATAGCCTCCACACTTCTCAGGATAAAACCAAAATCTAACAGCAGCTGGCAGCCTCTGCTGTGGGGGGGCCTCAACTTCAAACCTAGAGGAGGCAAGGCCCCATGCCAAGACAATGCCAGTGATTAACACATGGGGGTTTCTTTTTCTTTTTTTCTTTTTTTTTGGTTTTTCGAGGTAGGGTCTCACTCTAGCCCAGGCTGACCTGGAATTAGTCTCAGAGTGGCCTTGAACTCATGGCAATCTTCCTACCTCTGCCTCCTGAATGCTGGGATTAAAGGCGTGCGCCACCACGCCCAGCGGGGTTTCTTTTTTCTTAACATCCTGCCTGGGGAACCCTACCTGCCATTCCCCAGAAACCCTGCATGGCCCTGGTGCCTAGTGAGTATGAGCACTGCTCTTTTGGGGGCCAAATGCCTATGACACCTCTGCCGTGTCAGCCTGTATTCTTGAGATAGGCCAGCAGCCCCACAACTCCACACCACCCCAACCTAACAAAGACTCTCCTATGCCAAGTCCTGACCTGGCCAGAAGAGCTGGCAGCTTAGGATTTCATTTAGGAATTGGGTGGTCTCATCATCCCTTGACAAGTCACCCTCACCCCAAAAAACTCAGTGCTAAGCACATCCACGTGCTTCCTGGCCATTCTGATAGTCATCTTTTGTGAATAACAAACTTGTGAAAACTTATTTCTTAACATATAGCCTATAATTTTTGGTAAGAGTCCCTCCTGACCTCCAGATTCCTAGTCAAAAGTCATTTTACCATTTTTCAAGCATAAAATTAAAGTCACTCTGTTCTTTCTTGTGAATGTGACCCACATACTGAAACACACCTGCACCGTGGTTAAGTCAGAACAGCAACAAGCCCATGAATTACTGCCAAACCTGAGCTGTGCACATGAGGAATCAGAAGTTATGTGACTTTCCTAGCTCACCAATGTTGGTGTGACTCACCCTCCACGACCCATCCATCGTCACTGGTGGACGTTGTCCCACTGCATACATACAGGTCAATGAGCATATGGGCTCACTATTGTTAGTGATGATTTGTGCTGCCACACAGATTTCTATACCTGCCTGGTGGTACACATGCACATTTCTGTATGCATCAGGAGAGGAACAGCTATCAGAAGGTCCAAATATATCTCCAAAGCAGGGCAGCACTCACTCTCATCAGTGAACAGCTCCAGCTTCTTCCCTTATTAACACCTGTCAAGCTTTCCTACCTTAGCCACCTGGCAATAAACACTGGTATCTCTTATAGGTCTGGATACTATCACTGTGAGTGCGGCTGAGCACCTCTGGTGTGCTCACTGCCACTGGAGCCCTCTCTCCTGCTGTCTTCTGAGGGGCTGATGGGAATTCTTCCCACTCATGGGCCCACTCTAGACAAGGCCTACTCCAATGTCCTCCCGATCTGCTTTTCCTGCACCTGCTCAGTTTTAGTTGTTTTGGTCCAATTTTCTATACTTCCCATTCCTCCTCTTTTGACAATGTTTACGCTGTGCAATTATATATAGGAAGAACAAAACTTTTTGATTTTATAGGGATTCATAGCTAAGTTTGACTGTGGATTTTAGACTACTCAATTTTGGATTGAAAAGACTTTGAGGATTCATTTAAAATTTTTTTTTGTTGTTTATTTGTGAGCAGAGAATGGGCAGGCTGGGATCTCTTACCACTGCAAATGAACTCCAGATGTATGTGCCACTTTGTGCATCTGGCTTTACCTGATGTACTGGGGAATTGAATCCTGGGTCATGAAGCTTTGCAAGCAAGTGCCTTTAACCAGTGAGCCAACTCTCCAGGCCCAACATGGGGATTCTTGCAGCTGGACTGAATGCATTTTACATTATGAAATGGCCATGAGACTTTGGGGGCCAACAGCAGAAAGTTATAGTTTGAATATGAAATGCAGGTTCCTGTTTTGAATGCTTATTCTCCAAGTGCTGGTACTATCTGAGAGGCTGTGGGACTTTTAGTTCAGACCTAGCTAGCAGAAGTGGGTCACTAGGGGGAGGCCCTTAGAGGTTATACATAGTCTAGCCCTAGTTCTGGCTTATTCTCTGTTTTGTAGTCCATCATGATGTGAGCAGCCTGTCCCACATTTCTGTCAGATATTATAGTCACAGAAATGCTAAAGTAACAAACATGACACACTTCATGCCTCTTATCAAGAGGCCTCACCAAGACTGTGCCCCTGGGAAGCTGTAGTATACCATGGGATGGCATACCCCGGGAAGAGGACGATGTAGATTCTACAAGCACATTCTATGGCTCTGGGCAGCTCATCCAGCCACTCAAGAGGTCTCAATAGAGAAGCAGGAGGGAATGTCACATTCTGCTTGTGCACATGTGGATTTCTGGGTAAGGACATCACTAAGATGCTCAGCTCACTAAAATACACATGACTCTGGGAAGTAGAGAGATCAGTGGCCCCTAGGTAATTTACTCTCTAAAGGATTAAAATCTTTCTATCACTACAGATACTAGAAGACTTTCTTATTAACTGGTTTCTTCACATACCCATATAGGTATGCACACACACATGGGGCAGTTTGCCATGTGTCACGCATGCTGCCACCAGAACATCTGTGCACAAACCCATGTATGTGAAAACAAAGTCCTGAAATAAATATCTGTATAGAGCCTACCTCGTGTCCTTCAAGTGCATAAGCACTATCAGTAAAGGCTGCTCTCAAGTGAATTGGCCATGGCTACCTTAAAAGGTATGGGAAGAAACTGATCTAAGAAGCTTGCTTTGGACCAATGTGAACTTTAACACAAGAGAAGAAATTATGTTGTTTGAGTAGTTAATAATGGAAAAAGTAAGCAAATAATCAACTAAAAAACTGATGACATTCAGAAAGGCCTCAGCAGTTTGCCTGGCGTGTGGAGGTTCTGAGCTGCCTGTGTGGACAATCAGGGTAAGAGAGGCAAGGAGCCCACTCACTTCTAGAAGCTTCAGCTCCTGAACACAGCTGTGCAGCAGCTCCAGGGCACGCTGCGCCACCTCCCAGGGTCGCTGCAGGAAGAGGAGCAAGGTGCACTGGCGTGAGAACAGGTAGCTGCGCAGGTCCAGCAGGGTAGCTTCTTGCCTCTGTATCAGTTCCCGCTTCTCCATATCTATCGGCTTGCGGAGCACCAATCCATTCCAGCTCTTCACTGGCTGGCAGAAAAAAGTCAGCCAGTTGGCACCATCTAAACAAACACATATCATGAAAGGCACTGACTGTGAGCACCTCACCTGTTTGGGACCGTGAGGACTCAAAGCAGGCAGCCTTCAACCAGCTGCCATTAGACCACTGCCCCATCCATTGGCCCCTGCCTCAGGATGGGCTGGTTCCCACAGCACACCCATTAGAAATCTGGCATTGATGGCTGAGCACAGAGTCCTTCTACCTGTGCAGCAGGGCACTTTCTTACTGTGCCCAGGAGGTCCTGGACAGGCGCACAATGAGTAGGGTAGCAATCTTGACACTGATGGGCTGTGCAGCTGAGGCACCTCAGCTTTATGCCAGTGAGGCTCAGGCAGCTGTGCTGGAGGTGTGATGGGCTGTGGGATAGGGCACAGCCCATCCCCTAAGCATCCTGGCAGTTGTACTTACTAACCACCTCATCCCCCTGACAGCACAGGACAGAGGTGCATGGAGCAGGTGTAGCAAGCAGAGCAAAAGGTCCCTCTTGTCAACATATCAACCAGATCTCCAACTGTAACTCACAGCCCACAGACTAAATATGATCTTAAAATAAATATAAAAATCTACAGTAAAAAGCCATTCAACCTGTATATAAACACCACTCAATCCATTTTTTTTTTCACCTGGAAGGAAAGGTGTCTCCCCAGTTCATTCTAATTCCACAAGGAAGTGCCTCAGCCCTGCAGCACTGACCCCACTACACATGTGATGGCCAGACACACTTGCAGCCCCTAACTGTTGAGGATCTCTCGATGGACTGTTGAAGTGTGCCCAGATGAGGCCCACATGAATAGTTTCCTATGCCAGACTGGGTATTTTCATGGTCACTGCCATGTTTCATTCAGGTCTCTGGCCTGATGTTAATTCCCCAGAGGGGCTGTCCCAGCAGCTTGTCAGAATGTATTCCATTCCCAGCATCCCCTTCCATAGCCCAAGCCTATTACTAGAGGACATGGAGCTGAGTTTTTCCCCATCTTGTTATATAAGATCCAGAAGGGAAGCCATGAAGGGCAGATTTGCTTTGCCCTGGACTATCCAGTGTGTGCCTGGCACAGGATGGGTCTGCTGTAAACACATGGAAGCAATCCTTTCAATTAGCTGCAGAACTTGGTCTAGACTTAGTTCTAGATTGTAAATAGTCCCACATTTATTTTTATATCTTTGTGTATATGTGTGTGTTTGAGAGAGACAAGTGAGTAAGAAAGTGTGGCTTCGGGCTGGAGAGATGGCTCAGCGGTTAAGGCACTTGCCTCCAGTGCCTAAGGCTCCTGGTTCAATTCCCCAGTACCCACATAAGCCAGGCCCACAAGGTGGTGGCCCTGGTGCTATCTCTCTCTCTGCATCTCTGCTTTAAAAATGAATAAATAAAATATTTTTTTAAAAAGCATGGCTTCACTAGGGCCTCTTGCTTCTATAAATGAACTTCAGATGTGTGTGCCATGTTGTACAACTAGCTTTATGTGGATACCAGAAATTTGAACCTGGGCCAGCAGGCTTTGTAAGTAAGCATCTTTAACCATTGAGTCATCTCCCCAGACCCCACATATATTTATTTATTTAGAGTTTTTTGTTGTGTTTTGTTCCCCTAAGACAGGGTCTCCCTCCAGGCTGACTTAGAACACACTCTGTAGTCCCAGGCTGGCCTCAAATTCACAGCAATCCTCCTACCTCTGCCTCTCAAGTGCTGGGATTAAAGGCATGTACCACAACATACCCAGCTCCCACATTTATTTTTAAACTGAGAAAAAAAATCAAATAAAATCTAAGAAAACCATTATATTCAAGAGATGTATACATATAATGTAGAGGTGTAAGAAACAGCTTTAGAGAAACGTGTTTTAACATAGCACTGAGTATGAAGGCAGAAAGGAAAAACAACCCAAATGTCCAGCACAAACTCTTAGGAAGCAACTGTGAAATATTGTGCATCTACTAACAAAAACAACCCTGTACCTGATCAGGGAGCTTGGAGAGATGCTGTGATAGTGTTACTAAGAAAGACACAAAGACATCTGGACAACATGATGGCATTTGTCAGAATAAATACCAGCAAAAGCATAATAACTATTAACTATCAACTTTTTTCTCTGTGTGTGTTTCATTATGCTAATTTTATTTTTGAAAAAAAAATTTCTGATAAGAATGAGAATACCCTTTGTAATTTGCATTAAAAACAACAAATGATTAGTCTTAGACAAACTACCTAAAAGTGGTAAAATGGGCAGGGCATAGTGGTACACACCTTTAGTCCCAGCACTCTGGGAGGCAGAGGTAGGAGGATTGCTGTGAGTTCGAAGCCAGCCCAGGACTAGAGTGAGTTCCAGGTAAGACCCTACCTTGAAAAAACAAATTTAAAAAGTGGGAAAATATGCCGAGAAAAGGCTTGGTCACTGAAACATCTACTCACCCCCAGCCCCAAAGTTGACGACATACTGTGAGAACAGGGCATCCAGCTCATCGTACTGCACCAGGGCGTCTTCAAACTGCTGCAGCATCTCAAAGACAAAGGCCAGCTCCTCCTGTCACCCAAAGAATATCAGTCAGTGCCTGAAGCTGCATGCAGCCATGGAAGGCACAAGAGAAAACAGGCAGCACTATGAATGATCCTCAGACACCAAAGCACAAAGCCCTCAGTGACAACAAAGGGAATAAATCACATGAAGGAGACCATAAAGGGAGAAGACAAGACCATGCTTGACCACGCCCACTGGACACAGCCACCACCAAAGTGACCCTTCTCAGTATTCCCTCTCTGGCTGGCCTCACTTACTCAGCTCCCTAAATCTTCTCTTGACCCAAATCTTCAAATGGCTTGCTCGTCAACCTTTCTCAGGCTGTTGCTGTCCACTGCTCAGTAAGGTTTCTATCCTGGCACCCACATTCCCACCTGGCTTGTGGTGCCTTCCCTCTCCATTCAGATTAGTTTTAGTAAATTCTCGACAACTATATGCACATGGCCCAGCACTTAGAGTGCCTAAAGCTTATAGCACCCCGTATCTGTCAAATGAAACAATGTATAAAGATGGCCAAAGGTGGGGTATTTTTTCCTCTACTGATTTCCATCATTGTACATTAAAGCAAAGGCCAAAAGGGCGTATACGTGTACGTATACACACACACACACACACAAGTCAACACTTACACTGAGACTCTAGTGTGTGGCACCCAGGTCCAATCTCATGAAGCTATGGTCACTATTCTGAGAGCCTCAAGCCTAGTGAGGCCTGGGTGGTACTCACTAGGAGGGGATCAGGAGCACAGAAGAAACTCACAGTCCACTTCAGATCTCTGGATGCCACCGTAACCACACCACTTCTCTGTGCCACAGAGAGGCCAACTGGGAGCCTAGTCCCATGTTCTTTATCTGGATAAGAAAATTCCCCCCTCACGAACTTGCTGTGTAAGAATTAAATTCCTGTCTGCAAGCATGCAGCAGAGTCCTAGTTCGGTAACTAGGCTGTGAGCTCAGCTGTTAATTGTGACCCACAAGAGTAGGGGAAGCACAGCTAGCCTGCCCCTAAGGCCCCCACACTCCTTCCAGTTCTCCGTGACTTGCTGCCTCTGAAGATACCAGTGGGCAGTGTTTTACACAGAAATTGCTGGATTCTCCTGACCTCTCCTTCCCTTTCTTCCTTTACCAAGTGCTTTGGGAACCAAGTATTGTAATAATTTTTTTTTCTTTTTTTTTTTAAGCATTTTCCCAGGTTTTGGTAAATTCTTTTTTTATTTTATTTATTCATTTTCAAGCAGAGAGAGAGAGAGAGAGAGAGAGAGAGAGAGAGAGAGAGAGGGAGGGAGAGAGAGAATGCACCAGGGCCACCACCTTGTGGGTCTGGCCTATGTGAGATCTGGGGAATTGAACCCGGGGCCTTAGGCACTAGAGGCAAGTGCCTTAACCGCTGAGCC